>JAGXCT010035939.1:42927-85938 GCA_022495035.1 Philopotamus ludificatus | reverse complement strand
TTATACGGCGTACGGTAAAAATCCATATAATTGGTTTGGCGATTAAAGGGTTAATTACGGTAGTTAACAAAATCAGGAGCCATGCCTTCTATGACAGATTGTTTGGACAACTTTGCATCGAAAACGATGAAGACTTCGTTGTTTATTGTTTGCTTCTCCAGAAGTACGTTGGTTGTCAAAGGAGTTATGTTTAAATAGATTTTATAATGTCTTTGTCTCAGTTGTAGAGTTTTTTGAAAATAAAGATTAAATATTACGTGAAAACTTAATATAAAATTAAATGCGATATAACGTATTTTACAGATTTATATAGTAAATTTAATGATTCAATTACATATGACACAACGAAAACTGATTACAACGAAAGCTGTCATTTCTTTGTTTGTGTCTTTTCCACGGAGGCCTTGTGTAATTTTGTGTCTGAAAGGAGGGCCATGGTTTAAACAGGTTTGGATTTAAGTTTTGATTACGTCACAATTTTATCCCTAATTGCTTTCTCTTATTCTTTTTATGTTTTTTAAAATTTATACGGCGATCTAAACACATTCTCGGGTATTTAACCGAGTCTGTCGGGGGCATTGGCTCACCATCGATACTTATAGGAGGGTAGTTATCCTTTCTTAGGGCGAAAGTTTTATAGATTAACTTGGTGTGGTTTGGAATAACTTTCCACATTTTTAGCCAACGGTGAATATTTGTCAGACATTCTTGAAACGTTTCGGATGCTTTGTCTGGATCCTCGTGTGATGCCAGGAGTGCCGCGTCGTCTGCATAGGTGGCGATGAGGATGTTTTCGGTGTTGAGCATATCAGACGTGTATAGCAAATACAGGGTTAGACCTTCCTTGTGGTACTCCAGAGTTAATACTTAAGACAATTTTTCTTATCTTCGAAATACTGGAACCCATTTTTTTGGAATGGTGTTTATCTCCTTCAACGGTTTTGTCTTTATCACTTCAATGATAGCAAAACGTCGTGCTTCCGAGATTAGGAAAAAGTCGCAGGATGCCATGTCCGCTAAATGTTGTGGTGGAAGCATTATAGCCATCTTGTTTTAGTCAAAAATAATTTTCTTCGCATGTATGAAACGGCGACCACACCAAAACACCTAAGCTACAAATGTCAAGATATGTCTTGGAGAAGTATCAACACAACATCAACAAAAATATAAAAATTGGACATCTACAGCTCTCCAAATTAAAAAAAATCCTCATATTTTTTGATCAAAATTTGTATAATGTTTTATTACAATTGTTTTAAAAGAAGACCAAAGACGTTCTGGCTGAAGAACCTACGACAGTAATTTAGGGGAGATGCCACCTCCTAGTTCAGGGCAGCAATGGACAGGATAATGGTGACCTTCATAATCGCGAACGTCCGTTAGTGGACACGGCACGAAAGAAGATTTTTTTTGCGTATTTTTTACTTTTTTACCGTAATTTTTACTTTTAACAGAGGCGTGCTGTCCAAACTTTGTCACATCTTTATAAATCGAGCCGGCTGTAGAAGATCTATACACATTATTTTATTTTTAAAATATAGTATTATATATAATAAAAATATTTAAACATAGATTATATACTTTATTGAAACTTTTATTGCATTACATAGAGCTTGAATTTGGAAAAACTTATTATATTAGGATCAACTTAATTTTACCTATTATTATTGTAGTTCATCACTACACTTATATATATACATTTTTCCCTATAATTTTTTAAAATTGTTATTTATGGAAAAAACTTATTTGTATATTTTTAATAAACATGTACAGATTTTTGATATGATTTTAAAAAAAAATTAATTATTATCTTAACTAACTAACTTTTTTTTGTTAAATTCTGATCAATGTTTTGTAATTGGCAAATATATTTATTTAATAAATGACAAATTAGTGAACAATGATTTTAAAATTATCCGTAGGTGTTTTCATATTCCATCAACAATGCATTTCAAAATCACAGTATTATTTAAAGCTATGATATTGTCATCATTATACTGTAAATCGATGTGGGAAGCAAATCTGTACTTTGTACCTTGAATCATGAATTAAAACTGCAATACAATAAGCTTTATTGCTGTGTTTTTCCGAAATAAGATCCAGTCTTTTATAAATTTTTGCTCCAAAATATTACCTTGCCCTTAGTCAGTATCATAAAGAATTCCCTTAAATTATTCCCTTAAATTCCCTTATATATATAAATTATATTCCCAACAATTATTGAATTCCCCTAATAATAATCCTATAAATTATATATTATTAACAGTCCCGGTTAACTAACTTTACCAGCAAGCTATGACACTGGTTGACAAAATATTGTAATGATATAGTCGACCACGTTAATCTCTAGAACGGACTCCTCAAATACGCCCAAGATTGAATTAGGAGAAAATAACTCATCGGGAAAATGAATTATTTTGCATATATTAATATAACAATCAACATATTTTTCATGTACATTCATTTAAATTTATTTAAACACAGTTGTGTCATCTGTTTCTGAAATATTGCCTCGAAAAACTCCGGTCTCAACTCGATTTCTTATAGATCCATTAATCCCAATCTTTATGTCCAATAATTTAGCCTTCTTTATTATTTAAAAATAAGCACTTCTTGTCCGTGTAATCTGCTCGTAATCCCTTGGAAACCCTACCATCAACAATTTAATTGTTATTATGTGATTATGAATTCTTCGCCTGATTCGTGGCCTCTTGGCGTCTACCTTCACAAAGGTTCCACGAAGTTTTTTTTCTGATATAGTCATTGACTTCCATATACTAATGATTCTTGTATAGCCCGTTTAACTTCGATATCTTACAGTTGAACAGTGTTATCTCCTTAACCTTTTTCACTCTATTGACCTAAATATTTTTTCAACAAAAAAATTGAAAAGCTCTTTTTTCTTTATTTATAAAAAATGTATGTTATTGAATGGTATATCAGATGAAACCCTATAGATGTTTATTAACAATTTTACCGTGTATTCGTAAAATACATTTAGCAAGAGTAGAACGGAGACTCGACCAAAAATATCCTAAGTGGAAAGGGCTAAAGAGAGTTTGTCAGGAACCGTTATTTTTTCATTACGGTTGAATTAAAAAATATATATATCGGTTCGATTACGGACTTCGTTCCATCACACTTTAGAACATTATATTCTTTATTTTTTAAAAGGCACAATAAATTATTTGATACAAAAATAAATAATAATAATAATTAATTAAACTTGTATTACTGGAACTCCTAAAATCACCATTTAAATTGTGTAAAATCACCATGTGCAATTTATTTTCCTCCTATACTTCTAAAATATGTGTTTTAATCTAATCTTGGTATATGATTTTTTTTTGAGTCGTGAAGCGATTACATATTATTATATAATTATTATTATTTTTTTTTTTTTTTTATATATGATATTAATCCACTTTCCCTCATTTCTGAGGATCGTGACCGTTCCTCAGAAAGTGACATTCTGAGGTATATGATTAAAATTATTTAATATATTTGCTATGATTAGGTCTCCTGAAATAGGGAATCTTTGTGTCTCTAACACTAATTACTTGCTTCTTAAAAAAATCTCTACTTCGTTTACCTTTTCATCGGACGTATCATCAGTGATTGCAATTATTCATTTGTGATTAAAAATGACTTTTCTAAGAATTGGAATTTGTTCAAAATATTTTTAATAGTTTTAGATGACAGGTGTCTTTATTTTGGATTGAATTTGAGATGAGACGCGTCTCGAGTACAGTTTTTTTCTAAAATTAGTTGCATTCCTTTATTATACGAATTCAATTTTCAAATGTGACGTGTCTGAAAAATTATCTTGACAAGCGTAATTGAAAAAAATCGATTTTTTTTGGGTTCAGCTTTACTTTTCTATCTTAAGTGATGTCTTCCAACTAAGGAAATAATGTATACCGATCTGGTCCACACTTATTCCCCAGTTGATAAATCTGCATTTCACTACTGTGTTCATAAGCATGATAATTAACACTATTTTTACTAGGGCTTATATTACAAGCATCCTAAAAAAACATGCTAGGAATAGCTGTAACTTATTAGAGAACCGTGGTTTATATTACAATTCGAATTTTAATAAAACGCTCGTTCTGAATAATAAAAATAAAGATATGATATAAATCTTAAGACCTTTGGTATAAATAATAATCACACATCAAGTGGAAATTAATTCTTAAGTGTAATCATTCAATCCACTGAAAACAAAAATTATAAAGCCGACTCTGCACGATGTATAAATAAATATATTTATTATTTCAATGTTAACAAAATAGCGTATTAAATTGTTGATAATAAAATTATAACATATGACAAATAAAGTCGAATGTTTACATCTAGCTTCACATTTATGAATCATATCAACACAAATATAATCATTCGGATTTATAATAAAGATAGAATTACACGGATATATAGTAATAAATAATATCATATGAGCAATTTTTAGATTTATTCTTAATTTATTATGCAAGTATATAACTTTTTTATACAACATATACGCAGTTTCTTTTGTTGTTTGAATTATCGATCGCAGGCGACGGTGGCGCCATTCCTGCCGAAGATCTCCTCTTGTTTATATTCTAATAGGGTTATGTTTTTGTCTGGACAGTATTTTATATACGTTTCTCCATTTAATTATAAGATTTGTTGAGTGTTTATATCGCAAAATTATGATAAATATTATGTGCATTACATAAGTGGTGACGTGGAATTGGCAGCGCATAAACTTACACGTCAGCAGCTTCGGTGTATTGCCGGCTTTAGTTTTTAGATCCAGATATAAAGCCGTGACCGACACCTTGATGAAAACATAATATCATTGCCAATGGTCACGGCCAGAGGGATTGCAATTTAAACGCACTTTTCTTGGAAATCGTTGATATTTATAATTCAAATATATACCGGTGATACATGTAAGTTAATAATTCTTATGGTTATTATCATTTTATACTTACCTACTATTAATTTTAATTAAATTAATTTATTAATATATTTTTATTTTAGAAATCATGTCTTCGAATATCGATGAAGTTTTAGCGATATCTCAAAGTCTTACCGTTGCATACATCAATGAACATTTGTCCAAATGGTTTGAAAAACCTACTGAATATGTAAAACATGAGGTAAGTGTATTTTATATTATATGTTATATTTATTCATTCATTGTTTAATGTGTAATATTATTTTAGTTCGGTGGAGGGACAGCAAAGGGAGATTCTTATCTCAGCGACTTGTATCGCATCACTTTCTACGGAAAAACACTGGATTCAAATGAAACCGTACATGTGAAATTGTTAATAAAGACTTTTCCAAAGAACATCGCACGAAGAAAGACATTCAGATCGCACGAATTCTTCAAAAATGAGATCAATTTCTATCTGTACATATTCCCCGAGCTGTTGAAATTTCAATCGACGAAGAAAATGACCGAGCCTTTCGATCACCTACCGAAAATGTTTGCAGCAGTCACCGATGGAGTAAATGATTTTTTGGCACTGGAAGATCTATCCATATACGATTTCGGATCAGCTGCACGTCAAGAAGGAATCGATTACCCACATTTTCAAATAATCCTGGAATGCTTTGCCAAATATCATGCGATATCGTTTGCGTTCAGAGATCAAAATCCTGAAAAATTCGCCGAATTGACCAAGTATACATTTGAGACTTATTACCATGAAAACCATTGGAATTGGTACAAAAAATTTTGGAAGGATTTATGCGTATGTGCCATCGATGCAGTCGAAAAAGAATATCCCGGAACAATCTACGTAGATAAGATCAAAGAATTTGCGACGGATAAAACGTACTTTGATCAAGCAAAAATTGCCAACAACAGCGGTGGAACTGGCGTATTCAGTCATGGAGACTCTTGGACGCCCAACTTCTTAATAAAATATAAGCCGGGAACCACAACGCCGATTGATGCAAAAATGATTGATTTTCAACTGGGCAGATGTGCGTCGCCTATTCTCGATATCGGATTCTTTATTTATGCGTGTTCGTCACAAGATATACGCAAAGATTACTATCATAAAATGTTGAAACATTATCACGATATATTATCTAATCAAATCAAGGAAATGGGAAGTGATCCTAATAAATTGTATCCGTGGGATGTTTTCATGCAAGAAGTAAAAGACTATTCGTTCTTCGGTCTCGGCTTTTCATTAGAATCGACTCCTGTAACGATTCTTGAGCCAGAAGACGCATTCGAAATGGATAGCATTACGGTATGTACCAGTGAATAAACTATATTTTAAATCTGCATTATTTTAATTTGTTTATTAATTTTAGGGTACGGAAGCTGTGGAAATTACAGATGTCTGGATTATAAAACCGATCAAAAAACAAGCAGGTCGATTGAGACTTGCCGGAAATGTCGTACATGCCGTCGATAACGGCTATATATAAGAAATACCCAGTGAATTAGATAATAAGCTAATATTAATAATTAATAAATAAATCAAATCATAATATTTTCTTTAGATGTCAATTAACGTAGAATAGGATTTTTTTAAATGGTAAAACCGGTAAATAATAAATACCAATACTATTATATATTTATTTCATCTAATATATACATTAAAAAAGCTATAAACATCACGACTTATTAATACCAATATGATTTTGCTGGAGTTCTATCTTCCTTTATACCCATATTTTCCATAATATCCATTTCAAATGTTTTAATCTCCGGTTTATAAGTAATCTGCAAATTAAAACATTTTTTAAAAACTATTTACATAATCCCCATTAATATAAAAATTAATTACGTCTGAAATTGTAGCAGCTGTTGTATCTTTAATCGGATTTTCTAAATATGTATTTTTAGACTTATAATCTTTGGTTTCGTAAGCTTGGACGGGAATTGGAATTATGCGACTGGTCGATGATGAAACTCTAACCTGTAATATTCAAAATTTAATTAATTAATTAAAAATCAGCAAAATATTACAGTTTTTAAATTTAGAATACATACTTTATCGCCTTCTTCGGTATAGCGCCATTCAATTTCAGTTGGTTGTAAAGTTTCTGGATCGACAAGCTTTACTTGATTTGTGACCAATAGGGGAGCCTCCGATTTTAGAACAATACCAGGAAAACCATCCTCTTTACCAACCTATGCATTTAATCAATATTATCCTATTCCATGATAGTAACCTAACAAAATATAAGAATAAATTATACCCGTCTGATATGCGTGTTTAATCCTTCGACGATAACCCAATTTCGCTCTTGAATTATTTGTGTAACAATTCCTTGTTTGCCCTTATCTCTTCCGACGAGCACCTCAACACGATCTCCCCTAAAAATAAGAGCATATTCAAAAATATATTAAGAAAAAAAGATGCATTACAATAAAAAAACGGCACATACTTGAAAAAGCTCCATTCGGCAATTGGTTCTATGAATACTTTCTTTGGATGGCTGTTTGGAGCATTCGCCTGTCTAAATTGCATACTCCACGGTCTAGCTGTTGGGAATTTGTACTTCCTTCGAGCGACTTCTCGCCGCAAATATTGCGGATATCCTTTAGGCGTTCGCCAGTAAACCTAATGATTATACATATTGAAAAATATTTTTCTAAAAATGAATTATTGATCATTTATAAATAATTAGCATTACTTGTTCCATGCTTCTCTTGATATATGATTCTGGTAAGTTTGCAAATTTTTTGGTAATATCTCCCACCTTGCTCGTTAAAAAGTTAAATATCCGCATTTTCTCTGGAGATTGTGCAATCTGTAATACAACAACATTAGAATATTCAATAATATTATATTGTTATAATAAATCACAATAAAAATGATTTTTATATGTATTGATGCATTTTAATAATAGAAAATTAAATATATTTTTTCCAAAACATAACTGTTTTGATAAAATATTGATTAAAATCGACTTATTAGAACAATATTAAAAATATAACCTAAAAAAATATGAAGTAATCGACAGACAGACTTATTCTAAATTTGCTTAACGAATCAAAATTCGGCCATGAACATTTAAAATTGAAATAAGTGACCCATATAACAAAATTCAGATTTAAAATGAAATTGGAAACTAATATAAAATATATTTCAAATAGCTAAATTTAATATACTTATTTATAAATAACATTAATCGTTGTCTCGTTTAAATTATTTTATGTCGAAGTGAAACCTTGAACCAGCGTTTTTTAGGGAAAAACGATTAATATATGAATAGCTTTAGTATTCATGCTGGCGTTATGTCTCTTGATCCACAGTAGTGCTCTCATCCATTATTTTTATATATATTTTTCGATTCTTATCCTAGATTTTAATTTGTTTTATGTTGCAGCAATTTACACTACAGATTCTAATTATATTATTTTACAAAAATGCATGAGTAGAAAGTTATAGAATTTTAAGATTAATATTCGACAAAAAATATTAATTGGGGTAAAATGTGTCACGGTATCATAATTTTAAGTAGTTAGATTTAGGAGACGATATATCAGGATATGATGAATGCGACAGTATTTAATATTATTCTTAAGGATGTTTGGCAAAAACTAAATGCAAAAATGAATGCAGAAAAACAACAAATGTGAGAATGATAGATTGAGGTTCCAATGTACTAAAATAAATATTTCATTATTTAAAAAAATATAATATATTGAGCTTTAAAATATATATAAAATAATTATTTTTCATGATTACTTTAATTGATTATTGTACGTTTTCACGTGCGGTAGCTGACCAATTTGGCCTAAATCAACCATATAACGTGTAGGTGCGGGAGGGAGCATAGACAAGTGCATCAGCTGAGCTGTCACGTGAGGAGTTGCTGCGCGTGACCGCCGGCACTAGCGCCTAGCCCGCCGCCCGCGACGCGACCTCCGCTCCCGTCAGCCGTGAGTCGCGTCGCCCCCCGCCTGCCCCGGAGTCTCACCCTTCCCCCCTCGCCCTTACACTCGCTGCAATTATATTCAAAACACCACTCATATTTACCAATCGATATTAATTTTAACTCACAATCCCCTTGTTTTGTTCATTAAATCATTATCAATCATATTGGACATTGTGCCCTATATCTTCCATCCCTTCAAAGTTCTGTGAAAATTGTAAAATGACCCGAATATTGACTATTCTTAATAATGTGATACAATTATTTGAATAATTCGCCTCTATTTAAAAACATGTGTTAGTGATTTAGAAGAACGCAGTTACATTAAATTGATTACTTTAATTAATGTATCACAGCTGTCAAAAAAAAATGTGATTCCTTTATAATCAATTTTATTTTTTGTGTGTGATAAAATTGAATGAATATTATGTTAAAAATTTAAATACAAATATCGCATATATTTTATTTTATGTTACTATTAATGTTATATCATTGTTTAGTTCAAATTAAATATATGTTACACTCTGTCGATTATCGTCAAATTATTACATAAATATTTAATTGCCCCCATGATTTGTACCTTATACGATTAATAATAGATTACCTAACACGGGCGACGTGAAAATATTGATTTCCATCCATAGCAGTCGATTAAATATGTACAATATCCGCCTCTATATATATATATATATATTTTTATAGTGTACCAGCTCCAAAATGACTGAGTATTGGTTGATCAGTGCACCGGGAAATAAAACTTGTCAGCAGACTTGGGAGAGTCTCAACAATGCCACCAAACAGAACAACCTCAGTGTTAACTACAAGTTTCAAATACCCGATCTTAAGGTACGTATTTAAATTACTTCAAAATAAAACCGTTTGATATTAAACGCTTCATAAAATGAAATACAGGTCGGAACGCTTGATCAACTCGTCGGTTTGTCCGATGATTTGGGAAAATTAGACGCTTTCGTCGAGGCCGTAACCAGAAAAGTCGCCCAATATTTGGGAGAGGTATTTATTTATATTTTTATATAAATTATGTTTTTGTAATTTTTATTACAATGCATTTCTGCGCCATTTTAGGTCTTGGAAGATCAAAGAGATAAACTTCATGAAAATTTGTTGGCTAATAATGGTGAGTTTCTATCAATATTATTGAACCAGTGTAGTTTTTACAAATTCTTTTTTTTTTAATACAAATTTATTTCTTTAAAGCATTCCTTCTCTCGTTTATTTTTTATTACACGAAGTTTTATCGTACATTCATTCAAAAAAGTGTAATAACACTATTAGATATTATTTTCATATAAATAATTAAGAGTTAAAATTAAATTGCAATATATAGTCAAATTTATCAAACTGCTTTGTGATTATGATTTTTTTTATTATACATAAATAGTGTATTTTGTATCGAAATAACATAGTTTTACTCTAATTTATATATATTTTTTTACAATTTTGCTTTTAAAAATATTTGGATAATGATTAAGAATCTAGAGAATATTATTTCATATAATCGTCGACATAAGAAGGGTATACCGTTATATTAAATGTTGTTAAAATATCGTTATTGAACATGTATGCATTGATTACATAAATATTTATTTACTGTAACAAATAATTAACAGATATTATTTAAAATTTCACTAAATTATCAGCCGAAAACGTTACCGAAGATAATGTATCCGTAAAACATCCAAAGAGGTGTTCGCTAGAATTGGATAATGCGCACACACACTCGAATATACCCAAAAAACTCGCTCGTTCCTGACGAGGACTTTGCTGCGGAGGAGTAGACACGGTCGATTACCAATCGTCTCTAGAAGAATCTCAGAGATCTGGTTCATTAACTCCTTCGAGTCCGGCTGTCAGTGATTCAGCTTTCGGTAGTCAATGTCAATGGGGAGAGCATGAAATGTGTGATGATAAAAGAGGTGATATTTTCTCTTCGCCTGGAAGTAGCGGCCGAGGGTCTCCCTGCCCTTGGTCCGAAGAACCACTTCCATTGCCAACATTTCCGTTAGATCCAGGTGCTTGAAGAAATCTGCTTGTATAAATTCATATAACTATTGAAACACGGACATAGTTATATCAATGCAATTTTTACATCCTTACATTTATTTTAGTCTTTGTAAATATTATTTAAATAATGGAAAAACAACACAGATCACATAATGCGTTCATCCTACCATTGATATAACTAACGTGATTCAAATATAAGGAAAATATTGCAACGTATACCGCTTTAGATATTTCTTATTGACTTCCACTTGAAAACACATTGTATTTATCCATATTACTTATTTTTTAAACGTCAAATATATTATACATAGTAAAAATCTGTACAAATGATACAATTTTCACTTGTGGAGTTAAAATTATTATAGTAGTACTCACATAATATGTAATTGCGATGTGCTATATATATATATTTATATTTATAAATGTGTGTGTCCGTGTGTTTTATGTGTAGTATTTTCTTTAGTATTGTATTCTAAAGAAGAACAATATATCCATTCGCTAAACTCCGATTGATTAAAATTAAATTAATAATATTGACGATGGTTAGTAATATATTGTATTTTAAGAATAACACATGCAATGTATTTATATTTTTTTTTGCACCATATATTGTTCATAACGTGATGCTGATTAAATATGTTGTATGTTAGGATTACATTTATCACAACTTTCTATCCAAATATTTTCACTAGCAAATTTGTTTTACATATTGTACGGTTAATATCGATCGGATGATAGTTTTTTTACATTTATGATCTTTTTCTGGCTAATTTTAATGCCTCGATCATAAAAAATTACAGGTTTGGAGGTAAAATACTCGTTTTGTCTATTTTTAACATTAATGTTGCATTGATATCACGGAGGATGGCGAATTGACTTCCATCCGTGGTCGGTTAATTTTTCGCGTGTTATCTTTGCCGTATGTGGGCGAGCATTGTCATGCTGAAATAAAACTTTTTTTCATTTTGGGGTAGAATTGTGCCCTTGCAGTCTCCCCACAAAGACAAGATTTTTTTTGTAAGGCCAGGCTTGGAAAAGTTTCAGATAACCATTGATTTTCGCGCTCTCGGTTGGAGTAGAGTACCCATTTTTTATCTATAGTTTTTAAGTCTTGCAAAAACGGTGTTATGAATTCCATTTCTAAAAGATGTTCCCACTTGTTTATTCGATCGCTGACTAATGGGGTCTATTTTGTATGAAAATAGACCCCAAAATTTTAAGTTAAGAATTGATAAATTCTTCGACAATATCTTGACATTGTAAAAACATGGATTATTCTATGAATAAAAATAGTTATTCGTGATATAATAATATTTTTTTTTTTATATATAAGATATTAATCCACTTTCCCTCATTTCTGAGGATCGTGACCATGACCCTTATGGAGGACCATGGTTTTCATGGGAATATATAGTGCGGTGGTTTTTTATACTGAAGAGTACTGCTGCCCAGCTTATATTTTTGACAATTTATTTCTTGTGAAATGAAGGTCGTCAGCCTTCATACCACCCTCCTGTTGACCGCCACTAGAAGTATTCAGAATGGTC
Source organism: Philopotamus ludificatus (assembly GCA_022495035.1). NCBI lineage: Eukaryota > Metazoa > Arthropoda > Insecta > Trichoptera > Philopotamidae > Philopotamus > Philopotamus ludificatus. The sequence continues at coordinate 73,471 of JAGXCT010035939.1, read as the reverse complement.
ACCATCTGAATACTATCTGCTCTTATTGGCAATTAACCTTAACAATCATAATGATTGTAATTACCTCTAAGCTATGACGGGTATAATAATATACTTGTAGAAAAATCCAAAATATCGATCTAATTTTGAATTTTTGCGCCAACAGTCCGTACGGTTACGCGATTTGTATTCAAAAAAAATTTAATATGACCCTCACTGAAAAGGTTTGAGATCTCTGAATTATGGTCGAAAGTAAAAACAACACATTTGTTGTGTGATTGGTAACGTTTGAAAAAAACATAACACAAACTGTGTGTAGTCGCCCACTAAGCATTGGCGGAACGATCGCACACATGTTGATGACACACATGTTGTGTGATCGGACTGTATAGTGTTAAAGAAAGTAGCCCAAATGCGGTTTTTATTCTGTGTGCTAGAATTTGATGGTCAGTACAAGTTGATGGTGTATTAACATTATAAAACTTTGTTTTACCAGATAAATAGACTTTGACTGAAATTTTTTTTTAAATAAATTTACAGTCAGCCCTCTTAATCTAAATTGCTTCTTTCTACAAAATCCTATTATTTTCGAGGTCAAATTACATATTTCGTAAATATATAATACATTTCCTAGAAAAATAAAGGTTAATGCTCTTTGGTTGAAAAGCCATTTTGTAGAGAATAGTGATTGAGAGGTAACGTTATAGTAGGGCTAACTGTATTTAAAGTGTTATGGTATGAAATTTTTCATTACTCTTCTTTTTTGTTAATATCTTAATGAGAGTTTTCTTGAACTTTTTTTCTAACTTGAGTTTAGGTGCCCGAAATTTTCCCGCTTGGGGCCCTCGCTTATCTTAATTTCTCACTGGTTGTGGGCAATTCTTCTTTTTTGATTAGCTGTGAACGCTGACAAAACATATCTTGTGAAGTGTGTAATATAATATAAAGTTTAAAAAAAATATGCGGACGTTTTAAAGTTTCTGGGCTGTAGAATACAATTTTTCTATTTCATTAGTATATTTGCTCCTAATGCATCTTGACATTGACATTGCCATATTGGATTCTTACCTTATTATTAAGTATCAAAAAGGTTTCACATGTTTTGATGTGCTTGCGAGAATCAACATATTTTGTTGCAATATTTCATAATTAACAATTCTTTTTGTGTCCCATCATATACAAAGTAAAACATTATTGGATGTAATCCAGCTCTCGGGGTCGTACTTCCCTTTTGTCCTCGCTCTAACAATTGCTTTCATTTTCTTACGTTTGAATAGAGTACCCATTTCTCGTATCCGGTGATTAAATTGTGCAGAAATGGTTACGACTCTTCTTTCTCCTTCAGTAACTCACGGATACCGTGCCTCATGTGTTTGTATCTCTCAGTCAACACATGGGGGGAACCAAATCCCTTCTTTTTGAATCTTCCTCATTTTTTTCAGGTATCTTTGAGTTGACGACCATGAAGTACCGGCCTTGGCTCGATAATTCTTCGATACTGAGAGTCGGATTTTTTTCAACCTCTTGCAAGACTGCTTCATCAACTTCACGGGGACGTCCATTTTTACGTCTCATTTTTCAAATCAATATTGCCTGATGTGAAATTTTTTAACCATCTTTGACATAAAACATTGCAAATATTTTTGTTGCCTCCGTTGCATTTTTTTGGCGTGAAACTGAAACAGCATACACCTGCGTAAATGTTCTTCAGAAGGACACGTCTCGGTCATTATTAAAGGGACACTTAAAAAAAAATCTACGCGAAACGAAGATTGGAGGCTTCTCACGACACACAAAATATTCAAATATGTCTTTCTTAGTCAAAGGACTAAAGAAATCTAATCTGAAACTATGCTTTCCGAAAACACGACATTACATTTGAGTCCTAATATATAAATAATTATGTTAGATCTCCGGTACTATTTCAACGGCATTAATATCAACAAAAAAAAATATTTGTACATATTGATTAATAAATTGTACAAACGTGTGTAGCATGATTTTATATTTAATTCTTCCTCGAATTATATTAATTTAAAACAGATACAAACGACATTTTATAACGTACATCTGCACAATGGCAACAATGCTTACGTTTTTTTCATTTATATCAGGCACGTTCTGGAACACAGTTGTTTTAAATCACCCGTTATTCGCTTTATAAAATTGTATAATTAGAAATCGTTTTGTTGTATTATTTTGTATATATGAAATATATTAAATTAAATTATCAACGACTGACAATATATAGATGTGTTTTTAATTTTTTAGGCGATTTGCCAACGTATGTAACTCGTTTCCAATGGGACATGGCTAAGTATCCCATAAAGCAGAGCCTCCGCAACATTGCAGACATCATAAGCAAACAGGTTATTATTGTAATATAATTAATTTTTAATTATAAATCGATTTCAATGCTATATTTTGTGTTAAAGTGCGGACAAATTGATGCCGATTTGAAAACAAAATCGTCTGCATACAACAACTTGAAGGGAAATCTTCAGAATTTGGAGAAGAAACAGACGTAAGTATCGTATAGCGATGATTTTTAATTTTTTTTTTTATTTAACAAGCATTTTATAAATATTCTATTAGACTATAGAGCTTCAAAATGATTTTATTATATTTACGGTAGTTACAGTATTTATATATTTGTATTTCTGAATTTAGAGGAAGTCTTCTGACACGTAATCTGGCCGATTTGGTGAAGAAAGAACATTTCATCTTGGATAGCGAGTATCTTACCACATTACTCGTAATCGTACCAAAGTATGTATTGATTTTAACAATATTATACATACATATGTCATTTTTTAATTTAATTTTTTTTTAATAAAAAGGTCGTTAGCTGCCGATTGGAACACAAATTATGAAAAAATCACTGACATGATCGTGCCGCGCTCGTCTCAAGTCATTCTTCAGGACCCTGATTACGGTCTATACACCGTCAGCCTTTTCAAGAAGGTTTTCAAATTTCAATTGATTTCATTTGTATTTTTTTAATTAAATTAATTTTTATTAATATGATTTGTTTTTATGTATAGGTTGTGGAAGAATTTAAACTGCACGCTCGCGAGCGTAAATTTGTTGTACGTGATTTCACCTATAACGAAGAAGAGTTGGCCGCCGGCAAGAATGAAATAACCAAGCTGGTCACCGACAAGAAGAAACAATTTGTAATTAATTTTACGCACATTTTAATGAAAGTATCATCTCGATGTGCGATTCTTTAATTGTTTTATAATATGCAGGGTCCACTTGTGAGGTGGTTGAAGGTCAACTTTTCGGAATGTTTCTGCGCTTGGATACACGTCAAAGCATTGAGAGTATTCGTGGAATCAGTTCTTCGGTTTGTATAATTTTATATCAATTGACGATTTGTTTTAACGGCCATTTTATGATTATTAATTTGGAAAATGATCGTAGATTCGGTTTGCCTGTGAATTTCCAAGCAATGCTCTTGCTGCCGAGTAAGAAGACTTCGAAAAGATTACGCGATACTTTACAGTTGCAGTATCAACATTTGGACGCGTCGGCTAATCACGGACAATCGGCTCAGGACGTAAGTATACAGTCAACCCTTCTATACCGTTCAGATAGGGACCACGCTATAGAAAAAAAACGCTTTAGAAAGTTAGGCACCCCAAAATTTGGGGTTAGGTTTTTTTTAACTTTCTTTGCGATTTGAAGCAAATCAAACATTTGACCCATTTTTATATTTTCAATAACCTTGCACGTGATTAAATGCGAGGGGGTATTGACCTCGCATATTTCTTCCAGCTGATTCATTCGCAAATAGATGCTAGGAGTTCAAAGGATAGTTTTAGTTAATTTTTTAAAATGTTTAACATATGATAAATAAATAATAAAATGGTAATATAAATTATGAAACCTTTTCAGAAATATGTTTTATTTAGGATACATATTAATAGAAATTAAAAATATATTAAAAACAAACATTAATTAAAGTAATAAAAAAAAAAAAAATTACTGTCGGAGTCATCTAAAGTCACGTTCCATAGATTTTTTTTTAATATCAGTTAGTTCATTTATAAAAAAATAGAATGATTGAAAACCGCTTTAACACATAAATCATAATGCCTTAAAAGTCGTATGCATTGATTTACTTGATTATAGTTTTTTCCACGACTATACAAGTAGAAAATATTTTCTTGCGCATTGTATTGTGATGAATATCCTGAACGCTTTTAGATGGTGTTTCACTCAAAAAAAGAAATAACAGAAATTTTAGCAAAGGTAAAGGGCAAACAGGGCCGCTGACAACACGTTCTAAGCACTATTACTTAAAATGCAGCACTCAATAATGTATTTACGAAAAATTTTTTTAATTTTAACCTTGAAAATATATTGCGTTTTGTAAAATGAACGCTATACAAAAAACCACCGCAAACGCTATAGAAGTAAACGCTATATGAGGGTTGACTGTATATTAATAAAAAATAATATTAACGAATATTTATTAATTTGTATTATTTTTTTTCAGAATGTTGACATGACAGGGATGGGTTTCGGCCAAGCCGATTATTATCCGTACGTGTATTACAAGCTGAACGTTGATATGATTGAAACAAAACTGTAAACAGGAAAAATGTACTAAGCTGTTGCTCGTTATTCGGAGAACTCTACTCGTGTTGTCCTTGTTGTTTTATCCAGATATTATTAATAAAAATATTTTGAATAATGCTTCTGTATATACATTCATATATTAATCAAATCTGTTTCAAATTTAAACGTTAATTCACATTTATTTATTTGAAATGACCCGTACACGTAAATATGTGATTTTAGACAGTTATTAGTATCGGTGTCATTAGCGTTAAGTAAAAAAAAAATACTGTAGCTGGTTTGCCTTTTATTCAATATAACAATATACTGATCGAGAACAAATTTCTTTAAATATTAACTTAAAACGCAACTATTATTATTTTATTTACATTTTTACACAAAATAAATGTGTATATTTAGCATTGAAAGTGCATGTTATCAATTAAGTTTTTAATTAGTTTTATTTGAATATGAAATCAATCATCACGGTAACGTCCGCTTTTATCAGTTCTCTCCTAAATTTCGTCACAAAATCCGTAAACTATAACGGTCAATTAAATAAACCATTAAGTGAGCTAGAGAAGAATGAGTGCCATTTAAAAAAAGTTCTATAATACGAGCCTATTGATTTTCTCTATTCCTTTCCGTCATGTATTTAAAATAATTTCTTTTTAGGTTGTACCAGCTTTTTTTTTTTAAATAAAACATATCATTTAAATGAAACTTCATTATTTTAAAATATATAATTCAGTATTATAATTTTCTATGTACATATTTAAGTATTGACATGATTATTTTGCTATACGTCGGGTAAATTCGGCGTATAATTATTATGTATACACATTTAAATGTATATACGATGCCGATTGAGGTTTCATTGATTCCGTCATGATATTGAAAAATTAATTATTTAAATTTTTTTCTTACATAATAAATAAACACTGCTTAGAAACGTAAGTGTTAAATGATTGAATTATAGCATATATATATGTATTCAATGTAGACGTAATAAATTATTAAAAAATGTTATATGAAAAAAAATTATAAACAATTATATAATAAAATTGTTACATATTGTTATGAAGCTAGTAAATTTCATAGATTATAATATATATGTGAAGAGTTTTAATTATTTATTCATGCTGTCTATAATTAAATCTGCTTGAATATTCTACGATTACTGTGTTGCAAAAATATAACCGTGTTGTAATCGTTTGATTGCTTTCTTCGTGAATCACAATTGGAAATAATCGCAGGTCACCTCCGTTGCTGTCTCATTCAAACAGTGTTCATAATATGCGTGTAATATAATGTAGTTTATATGTATGTTGTAATTCATTACATGGAAGTAATTTTTTTTTTGATTGGCGAGGATTTGACTTGATGTTAAATTGAAAGAAAATCTAGACTATTGTAAAAATTTTGTCTTATTGATGAAAATCATATTATGTAAATAAAACATTCCTCATAAAATTATTTGTGTAGTGTTGGATTAAAATTGTCACATATTATATAAACGACTTTTATTTTCGAATAATATATTGAATCGGGACGATGAGAGCTTTCACAATTCGATTCCCACGAGAAGAAGAATGTCCCTACTGTTTTTTTAAGTAAACTTCGTTAACCTCTGTGCTAAATGTTGCTTTTTTGTACTAAATAAAAGAGGGTTTCTTCTAACAAATTCTTCAGTTGATAGCCATTGGTTGTGAACTTTAAACTGAAAAAATCAGTATTTGAAATAGTTAATTGGGAATTTATTATTAGCTGATAGAAAATGAGTAGAGTACCCTTTAAACGCCGATGATGATGTGCTAAATTTATTATGCATTCATTCATCCATAGGCACAACAGTCCTATTGTAGGTCCTGGCCTCATCCAACATCCTTCTCCATTTTATCTGGTCTGCCGCAATGTCGCTCCAATTTTCAATGATGCAGTGTCGTGTCAACCTTTCTCTTTGCAACATCGTAACAACTACAAATAACACAGGGATTCAGAATATCCTACTTTGTAGCCGCCAAGTTGAATCTATCGGAAATGGGACACTGCTATCTGCCATACCGTTGAAATTGATGGTTGGTATCTCTTATCAGCATTTTTTTTTATATTGTAGTCAACATAACCCTGCATTAAGTTTGTGGTGGTTATCATAGTTTTTAGTATAATATGTTTAATATTATAATTGTATATATAAATTGATGTATTAATTTATGTATTATTGCAGTCGGGCATAATGTCACGTTAATCCCGATTGCATCATTCAATTATTGCACGGTGCGTTACGCGACAGCGGAAGTTATTGCATACAAATGCAGGGATATATGAGCCCGTCCTGACGGTGAAAGGTCCTTGGAATTATTAACTAACGGTGAAACGCTCTCCGACGAGCTCTCGAAATAATTCCGTAATTTCTTATCGATAAATAAATTGTGTCTAAACGATTCCGCGTTTAATTGACGTGGAGAGCGTTTATCTGCCCAATCCTGGTCCAGTGAACTTCATCCATTATACAGAATCTTGACGCATCGACTGGACCCAGCCGTCAAACACAGTTTATTGTAGCATCTTTGGTGTGAAATAAAACATCAAACGCCTATTCAGCCCCGCTATTCCATCGTAAATAGCTTCAACGCCATGTTGGCAAATTAAATACACGGCCTCCGGAAATCTACCACGCTTCCCAAGTGCAGACCTCCGCCTGCAGTTGCAGCGTGGGATAATGCCTCTGCGTTTCGCCATGACGATTCTGGAGACTCCTCCTCTCGTCCTTCGTATGGCCATTTATTCCGACACCATATAATCAGCGCAGCCAACTAGATTGAAGCAGGACTCCGGCCTCAGCATCCACGACTTGGGACCGCAGGACTGGTGCATGCTTCTGTCGAGCTACCTGTGCCCCCCAGCCGGCCTCGTCGAGGACCAGGAAGGAAGGGTGCCTCTACGACTTGGACTCGACGCCAGGATTGCTGTCATGACAGAGAGCACCAGGACGTCAGCTCGACTACATGTTTATTCCAAACAATATTGCTGCCTCGTAATAATTCTTTTGGCTTAATAAGTGTCGATGTGTTCAACTAAACGTACTGTGTTTGCATTTCGTCCACCGGCGAGAGTAAAGGCTCGCCATGGTCCGAGTCACGAATCCTTTCCACATCCTTTACAAGTTGATTGGGAACCCAAGTAAGCTTTGATAAATTCTCGGTAGAACAGTGCACCCCTGGAAAAGTATGTACATGGATAGATCTGGTCACTGGCGGGTTCCTCACCGCAGGGCTGGTGTGCCCTGGAAAGGAAGATCCTAACCTGTTGACTAACTAATAATTGCTTAGGACTTTAAGCATCCTTAGAATTAATCACGGTCTGTAGAAACGCATGCTTTAGAATAACCATATAGAGGTATCTAGAAACAATTCTTTGTATCTGTGTCACCAGTAATTGGTGTAGAGATGCGGATTCACCCGGCCAGGCTGGACCTGGCTCCCCAGGCCATTCAAAGGCAAATGCCGGGATAGTTCCTTGAGCCGTTTCCCATCACATTGCCACTTCCTACAAACTCGCTCCATCCTTTCAGTTCCCAGGCCGTAGTGGCAACGTGGAAACTCGTTCGGATGGAAGCAATGCCCCATCCGGTGGCTGTTTTAGACTATCGCTAAGGCGTGCAATGTTAGCCTGCCGGCCCAAAGAGGGGCCTGCCCCTCAGTAAGGCTAGTGGGTTAACCTGCACCTGGATTACGTAGCCAACTAATGTTGTTCTTGGTGTGCTCAGGAATGTCGGAGAAGTCCCAACAACGATGAGCGCGCGAAAAATGGCAAAGTAAAAGCCATACAAAATCATCATCATAATTACCTATACCGCAGTGGTAGCTAACCTTTTACATACCAAATTGAGCACATTTTAATTGAAATGTTTGATGTTGAATTTGTTACTGACGATAACAAGACAAAATACATGCTCGTATAGCAAGGACGAATCCTTGGACCCTCGAGAGCCGGAGAGTACAGCTTTGAGGCCGTCCAGGAATTCTAATAACTCGGCTCACTTATTATAAATAACAATGAAACCATTTTGGAAGTATGAACAAAAACCATGCTGGGAAACTGGTGCTACTTTAGACTTCAAAAGCATCTATCGGGATAGTCAGCCGGTTAAAAGACTTATGATTAACCAGCCTTCCTGTCCCCGGAGAAAAGAAAGATTAATGCTAAGGTGGTTGGTCTGTGTGCAGAACCTATTGATTATTAGAACCTATAGAAAATAAGCTAAAAAGAAACTAAAAACCACTGACTCATGTGCAATTTGTAGATAGACTAGTTATTCAACTGGTTGAATGTCACAGGGCAAGATTAACAAAAAAAGAGATAGACATTCAGTAGATCCAGAGCAGCGATTAAATCACGTCAATCTACATCTGATGGCAATTGATAAACAAAAGAAGTATGTGGATTGCATTGTTTGCGGTTTTGATAGAAAATGAAAGCAAATATTTCCTATTATATGCATAATTTATAATTGTTATCATAATATGAATATTATTTTTTTTATTTATGTAACAAATACACAAATATTTTTATCGAAGTGAACCAAAATTTCATTCCATAAATCAAGGTCATACACATTTGAATGAATACATGTCAGTATTCTCAGAAAGTGTACAAAAATTAATGAACCAAGTTTTTCAATTTTTAATTAAAAATTGAAAAACTGTTATTAAATCATTTTTTACTAATTAGTAAAAAATAATTTAATTACAAATAAAATACAATGCTATAGATGTTTTTAATTCACTTCTGTCAAATATATATATATATGTAGGATAATGCCTACAGGTTGAAATCGGAAGGGCGCGGGAGTGTATTATTAAAACCACGTTAGTCTCTTATACAAGTTTGTTTATTAAAAGGCATGACGCACGACCGACCCAAACCTCAGACCAACGTACACTGAGTATTACATACAAAGGAAAACCGTTATTCGGCATGCATACATCCCTTTCTAGCCAACCCCTAGCATACTTCACCATGGCAACACTGTTACTTAAAATAATATCCTACACGGCCTTTCCTGACAAACCATCCGTCCTCGGATGAGGCCCCGGCCATGGCTGTATTTGGCTAGCCGAAGTGATCTTTCTTTGCTCTTCGCTGTACTCAGCACCACAGGGATAATCCAAGTTTTTCCCAAATTTTCTTAATTGTTGCAAAGATCTAAATTGCACTAATTTGTTTAATATAATGATTAACATAGACAACTTGAACCTTTTACTCGCAACACTCATTCCAATCTTACTTTCTACATCGAAATCATACTTCCGTTCTTCATCTCTCAATACCAATAAAACTTTATCTTCTAAATTAAAAGTAGATTCACTTGTCACATGAGTTTTATCTAACACTGATGGCAATAGCCCGGTTGCCACATCAGCTTCATCGTCACACAATAAAACTCCTTCTGATGGCAACGGCTCCTCTTCAGCTGATGGCAATGGCTCGGTTGCCACATCAGCTTCATCGTCACATGATGAAATTCCTCCTGATGGCAACGGCTCCTCTTCAGCTGATGGCAATAGCTCGGTTGCCACATCAGCTTCGTCGTCACACAATAAAACTCCTGATGGCGATGGCTCGGTTGCCACATCAGCTTCATCGTCACACGATGAAACTCCTTTTGATGGCAACGGCTCCTCTTCAGCTGATGGCAATGGCTCGGTTGCCACATCAGCTCCTTCGTCACATGATGAAATTCCTCCCTCTGATGGCAACGGCTCCTCTGCAACCTGCAGCTCGATCTCGTCCAAAGCTAGGTTAGATTGCTCTTCACTTGTCCTCTCATGGTTGGTGCTACCACAATCACCACGTGGTTTCCGCGTAGCTGGCTTCCTCTCAAGAAGCGGATAATGCCACTTCCTGGAGTATGCTGCCGGCTCCTCCGACGTCATCTTCTCGAAGATCTCGAGGCTCCTTTTTAAGGATTCCAGCGAAGTGGCGCTGTATAGCACGCCCTTCGCCATCTTCGGCCCAGGAATCCCGTTGATGATGTATGTCATCGTGGCCTCCTCGCTGAAGTTACCGAAGCTGGCGATGTTCACCATATTATAGAAGTAGCCCACGAAGGACTCTTCTTTCGTCTTCTTCGTGGCTGCTAGCCACGCTGCTAGCTTCTGGTGGAGGGACGCCTTTTTCGTCTTGGATGCGAATTTTCTCTGGAGACAATTCTTCAGCGCATCCCAGTTACTCTCGATGTGCTGCGTCCGCAAAAAATAAAGCGCCGTGCCCTTGACGAGCCGCTCCGCAAAAAAATACTTTTCGCCGCCCCATCTCGCAAAATTCGCCACCTCTTCGAAATTCGCGATCCACCTTTCCACCGAGTAGTCGTCATCTCCGGTGAATTCCGTCAAGGCATCTTTGACATCGCTAAACGTCCTCCTGACGTTCTCTTCGTCGAAGCTCTGCATCCTCTTCGCAGGGGGTGCCATTTTTAGGTTATGCCACGTGTCAAACACACGTGCCGCACATTTGGTTACGTGTCATAAACACGTGCCGCGCTTTAGGACCTTCCGATCCCGGACGAGTCCCCAATTTGTAGTATAATGCCTACAGGTTGAAATCGGAAGGGCGCGGGAGTGTATTATTAAAACCACGTTAGTCTCTTATACAAGTTTGTTTACATATGAAGGCATGACGCACGACTGACCCAAAGCCTAATCAAACGGCCACCTGAGTATTACATACAAAGGAAAACCGTTATTCGGCATGCATACATCCCTTTCTAGCCAACCCCTAGCATACTTCACCATGGCAACACTGTTACTTAAAATAATATCCTACATATATATATATATATTTTTTCAATCATAATTTCATTGAATATATAAAATTTATAAATGTATTTATGTAATGGAAAACTCAGAAGAATTTATATAGACGAAGAGTAAAATAGGCGAAGCTCAATCCACTCACCCTTTTGGCTATGATGGATAATTTATTTATGTTTTTATTTTAAGTACAGATTAATAATTATAAAGAAATAAAAAAGTATATCATCAATCAATATATTTAATAATATTTTTTACAAACACCGTGCTAATTAAGTACATTTATAGAATAAAAATATGTATTTACAAATCTCGTGAAAAATATACAATTTTTTAAAATAATCAGAAAATGAGCAATATTTTAATCTCTTAATAATAATAAACCTTGTAACTGAATCAGCCCCCAATATACACCTTGCATTTTAATCGCAAATTAATTTACATACCAAAATAAAGTACCGGAGCAAATAAATACATATACAAAAATAATATATTTTTACCATATCGCCAAAGTTTAATTTATATCATTATTATACAGATAATCAATTTAATATATACAATTATATACAAATTGATTATCTGTATAATAATGATATAAATTAAATTGATTATCTGTATAATAATGATATACATTTATATACAAATTGAACACAAAATTTATTTAGTATCTAAATGGAATGTACATAATTCTTTTTCAATCATAACGGGTATCATCTGTAGCGTATATGTCGTAATATTTCATATCTATAAATGAGATATCAAAGGTCGTCTCTTGAATGGATACCGTTATCCAGCTCTAGTCATATTTTTATATGGAGGTATTCAGAAACAAATACTCGCAAAATTTTGTTTAAATTTTCAATCGTATCCATGTCGAGTGCTGACCTGTCGTCTGCCGATTGATGCCACACAGCCGGAAATGGCGACGGTATAATATGTAAAATAGGAACATCTGTCAAAAAAAAAGAATATTATATAAAATAAAAGAATTTAAATATGTATTACATTTTTGGTTTTAAGACAATGTTTTTTGACCATGTTCATTATATATTACAAATTAATGAATCTTTACGGCAGATTATGGAAAAATGCGAGAATTCAACATTGACACACACCACCTATTCATAGATTTCAAATCCGCATATGACACAGTTTACAGACCTAAGCTATACGAGGTGATGAGGAGTCACAATATTCCTCAAACGTAAAATGCATTTCCAATCTGAGACTATACAAGGATATACCGATCACAGTTTTCGCTAGAGGTGCCAGACTCCGGTGGCCCGGTTATGTGTCAAGGATGCAGGACAGTCAGCCGACGAAGAGGCTTATGATTGACGTTTGATAACGCCTGGTGGCCATTGATACTAGCCAAACTTAGGGCTCGGGGTATCCCAAATAACTTATACAACCTTATACAACACTACTTCTGCAACCGTAGCGTAATTTTTCAAGCCGGTCGCTCGGTCATTTGTAGACCTAGTTCAATAGGGTGCCCACAAGGGGCTGTGTTAGGACCATTGTTGTGGAATGTCCTCAGTGACGACCTACTAAAAATTGGTTTACCAATGGACTGTCACATTATTGCGTATGCCGATGACATTACCTTGGTTGTCGAGGCTGGCTCTCGAGTCTTGCTGGAGAGCAAAGCCATTTCCACCCCAGACAAAACTGAGGCAATCCTCCTCAAGGGTCGACTCAGTTCTTCACGTCCTCCCCATTTTACGTTTAATAACTAGAAAGTTCCAATGTCTCCATCAGGACACTACCTGGGTGTATTGCTGGATGAACACGGTCATTTTTTGTTACATGCGAGAGGTGCGGTTGACAAAGCTAAAGCCGTTATCACATATTAGTAGAATTCTTTTATCGGGGCAGCGCCCGCCCCTCCTTAATCTCACTCGCGTTTATCGCACTTCTTCAATGGCTTCACTATTTATTATTGCTGGCGTCCTTCTGCTCGATCTTGAAATCCAGCTGAGGGGCGTCAGTTTTTGGCTTGAAAAAAAACAGTCCTGTTGTAGTCGTTGCCACTATAATTTGCCCAATCAAGAGCGAATCTCTAGCAACTTTAAAATCACGCGTCTGCGAATCGGATCTTGACCAGTGGCAGGAGAGGTGGGATTCCTCCCCCAAAGGGGGGACCACCTATCTCTTCTTTTGCGATATCAGAGCTAGGCTTGTCTGTTTGTTCTTCCCAGACTATTGGATCAGTCAATTCCTGACCCAGCCGTAGTAGATTTTCAAGGCTAAACTTAAAGAGTTTAGCCTTGGATTACAGTCACGTTCTGTGATCCTGTCCTTACCTGGACGCTGCACGTCACGACCTACTCTATGCTGTCGGATGCGGCATTTCTCCTACAGGTTTCCCGGTGAAAGGCACTATCGGGCACATGGACCTACTCAGCGGTGTAATTTGCTACAGGGCATTTGCTCGCTTTGCATCAACTTTCGGAGAGTTGTGCAAAGCCATTTTCCCTTTTGCTTCTCCCTTTCTTAAAAAAGTCTAGCATTATATTTTAACATCACGCGTTTCAAGAAAAATACTGCTTTGGTTGCACCGATTGAACTGGCCCCAAGCCGGTATTTGCGGTTGGGTGGATGGCAAGGGATGGAACTGTGTCGGACCGGTCTGATACAGCTTCATCCCGGGTACAAAAGTATAAGCCTTCCTGTCCCCGGAGGAAATGAAGACAAATGGTGAGGTGGTTGGACTGTGTACATAGGGACACTGCACCATTAAAACTTATCGGAAGATGGAGCGCCATAACGGCAAACCGAATAAAATGGAGAAGGGTGTTGGATGAGGCCAGGGCTCTACAATAGGGCGGTTGCACGTATGATGATGAAATTAATGAATGTAATTAAAATAAATCATACTTTACCTCTTTTCATAAATGGTATATGATCGTCCTCGATATGAGCTCCGACGCTACTTGGAACGAAATAACGTCCATTATATCCTTTTAGCATTCCCATTTCAGCCAAACGCTCTTCAGCATTTGCTAACCTAACATACCATCGTTCTGTTTGGGTAAAATAACTATAAAATTTAGGATTGCTCGCTCCAAGTAAATCTAATAGTACAAGAAGGTCCTGAAAAAATGGAATTTTAATTTATATTCCTATTTAAAAGATATAATTTAACAGTTTAATCAAAATTACCATTCTATCTAGTTGATTTGTTACACCATTGTTTAAAGTTGTATAAGATTCACCTTCCCAACGAGAAGCAAGATGTCTTGCACCATATATGGAATCTTTAGGACCCCAGTGTTGGAATGCTTCCTCTCCATCGAAAAATATCAATCCCAAACTGACATCAGATTGTTTTTTAGTTTCTGATAATTCATGTTGCATGACTTTTGCGAGGTTTAACATCATAGCGCAAGGTGCTGCAGAATCAGTTGCTCCTAATATAAAAAAAAAAAATACATTCTACAAATAATACAAGTAAAATGTTAGTGAGCTAATATTTATATTTAAATAATTCTACCGTACGATTCAAACAGTTTCTAAAATAAATTAGTGATCGAGGTGAACAGGTATTGAGTTGTTTAATTAACGTCAATAACAAAATATATTTACATACAATATTTCTTCCGTAAAAAAATATACCGTGATATGTCATTAGCCGTTTGAGTGCCGCCAAATATTAAGCTAGGTGACATTCATATACCGCGAATTATTTTACATTTTTAAAACTATCTATCTAGCACTATCGAGTTTATGAATAATAATATTATTTGAATTTTTAATATCAAAGAGTCGAAAGTATGAATTTTTAAATGTCAGTGGACACATATGTCCCTACGGTATTTGCATCGTCCCCGCACAGAGGACACATATGTCCTTGCGGTACTCAAACGGTTAAAATCCTTTTCAATTAAAATTAATAAATAAAGCAAAATTTTAAATATTAATATTATTAATCACTTACCAATAAAATCATTTTCTCTGCTATATTTACTATCATAGTGACACGCTAAAAATAAAAACCGGTCAGCGTTCGGATTTAGTTTGGCAATAATATTTTCAAATTCTAGCTCTCCAAAAATCGGTGTGGTGTCTTTGAATTTATTTCTTTCCACATGCCAGCCTAGACTATTCAATTCATTAGATATAAAGTCTGCTACTTTTTTATGCTGAGGTGTACCCACAACACGCGGAATGAGTATTTCGTCTAGGATGTAATCAATGTGATTTATATCCGATCTGGATGATAATGCTTTAACCTGTTGATCAGTTAGCTCGACAGCTCTGTGCGCTCTCTATAAAAAAATATAATTTATTATAATCTTCATATAAATATTTATCTTTTTTTTTTCGAAAACAAAATATTATTCAATAATAATTATTCGTAATTGTACAAGTGTATTTAACTGCTTAATTTAATACAACTTATTAAAAAGTTGGCATATGCAAGAACGCAATGTTTCAAAAAATATTTAACCATATGTATGTAAAACAATTTAAATTGGTTATACATTATTTTGATGAATATTAATGTAAATTTAAATATCCATAATTTATAATAATAAAACATTAATTCATAATATTATCTTTATTGATGTGTTATCCATTGGTGAAAATCATGTGATTTTTATTACTATGATAAACATTTCATAAAAAGTTGCTGATAGTTCGCAACATGGTAAAAATGAATAATGTTTTAAATAAATTACAAGTATACAAAAAATATTTCTATGGCATTGTAGAAATAAGTTTATATTTATAAAAAAATAATCAAAGGTTGTTCAAAATAATTACAAACTATTGAAAAGAAATACATACCTTTATTTCATAAAAGTTTGTTCGTGCAATCACATTATTTGATAGTAAAATAACAAATGTAACTGATAAAAATATGTTTATATTCATATTGAATATTGTCACGAGTGACAGTGACAGATCAGCGTGTCAAACACACTGGTAAAGAATCAAGCACTACTGCCAACTTACAAAGTGTTGCCATATTAAATAAAATTGTATATTAATTCTAAAAGAGAAAGGGTTCAAATTTAGATAAAACATAATGACATCAAATATTTGATATTTGTATAAATTGTATAATAATTAATTAATAGATATGATATAATATTATAATGTAAATCAAGCGATTGATGCATATGGATATTTTTCATAAATCCTCATTAGAAGATAAGAGAATTTGGTTTTTGGGCAATTATAAGTATTAACTTAAATACACATGGATAAATTAATAAGATTTAGTTCTCAAATTAATCGGAAATTGAAATATTTAACCGATTCGTTACGACTACTCGAAATCAACCGCGTCGTCCGAATGGGATCTATTTATAATGGAAAATAGACCTAAGATATTGATGAAATCTTCATCAATATCTCTTATCCAAGAGATATCAGAGGACTCTTATCCAAGGGCGTCGTAGTTTTGTATATCAAAGCAAATCCGCTTACCTCTGTCCACACCGTTGACACTTTGCAATAACTTTGGCATGGTCCTGATCTTGCTTGATCGAACTTCCGTTTTATCTTAAGAATAAAATACTATGCGAATGAAGATTCATTGATTTTCTGCCTCGGAAAAATTATACATTTTCTTCTAAAAATTAATATAACTTGAAAATAACTTGAGGTCCCAAATATACCCCATCGGTGGGGAAGAGGGTCCCAAAATAGACCCTATCCGATAATTTTTTAACTAATTGTTAAATTTGCAATATATATTGGGATGTTTTAAATAAATAAATCAAGTTTGAAGCTTGTAATAATAATACAAATACATTATTTTTAAATAATTTATTGGACGTAATTTAAGATTTGTACAAATATAAATTACTCGACAATATAATATCAACATAACATAGATAGTTTTCTAGGTAAATGCTTAAAATATGAAAATGGATTTAATACCAACAGGTATAAAATAGGAATATATGCGTAAAGATCATACAATTATAAACATAGATTTATATAAATAATATCGTTATTGATGAAAATAATTATTATTTCATAAAAAAAATGCGATGCTGCATTGTAATATATTTAAACAACAGGAATAAATATGAGGATTTTGAAACTAATATTGATAAAGTAAAATTTAAATAATATTAAATTGATAGGAAGACTTTCAGAATTTCATTCAATTGTACTATATATCGTTAATTGAGTGCAAATTGTAAATAAATTTTACCACCATACATAAAAATAATCACAATAAATATTTTTGCACCAAATATAATTATACAATTTAAATAATAAACACACATGTGTACATAAAAAAACGACACGTTTCTTTGGAAATATGTACTGGAGTACAATAATTTAAAATTTTCTGATTTATATTTTTATAACAGTGATATAAATTTGTATTTATATTTTTTTAATTTTGTATGGTGTAGATTTTTATTTTCGTCATTTAAAGATTATTAAAATAATCGAAAAGATATTTCATATTACTCCCTCTAAATCGGGTCTAGGTGGAGCGACTATGCATAGAGAAAATGGTTGAGAAGTTTCACCACGGATCGATTGAGGCGCTTGTGCCGCTCTCGCTTTGCGGATTTCTACAGTTGATTTGCCACATCGTCCGCAACGTTCCGAAACCGGATCACAGTCCAAATGAAAAGCATGTCCGCAACAATAAGCTCGAACGAAAGACCGAGTATGCAAAGGATTAAAACAATAACCACAAATCGTCGATGTTATTGGCAAAACTCTCTTTCCTCTGAGTGCCGTAGCCAATGATATATGTAATTCACTACCGGCTAATCTCGCCGTAGCTGCCATAGCTTCGGCATTATCTTTCGCTGCTTCTAACAAACTAATCAATGCGTTTCTAAATGCACCGGTATGGCCACCGTGACTACACAGCTTGTTAACTAACCAAGGTAACGGTAAATGATATGAAGCTCCTTCGAGTAACAACGCAGGTAAAGGGGGACCAGGCGGAGTCGGTAAATTTGAAACGTTTTCTATGAGCTGTCTCCAGAAGGATTCGGCCTCAGCTGGTCCGGACAATTTTGAAGCTCGAGCACAGAGCGAGTATGCGTCTCCTGCCAATTGCTCGACTTCATCACGATCAGTCGCTTCACACATCAATTTAATAGCAATTTTTACAGCATTCGCTAAATCACCCGTAGATTCTAGACATTTAGGTTCGGCGCGTTGAATATCATATTTTTTTATTAATTTCAGAGCAGTTTCTGGCAACAATGTCGAAGGAGCATCGTTCAAAAATTCTAAAACTGAATCCGGCATTAAAATACAGAGTAATTCCAGATGCTTAGACGCGAGATCCGCATCTAAGGTTTCTTGCTTGCGAAGAAAATTTGTAAATTCTAAAGCGGGGCTCTCGTTTCCTAATGTAGCCAATACCGTCGGTATTAGTTCAGGGAAATTATTAAATAAAAATTGGGCAGTGTGCTCCGGCCATTGTGTAGCCAATTGCTTTCCAAAAGTTACTACTTGTTTTGCTATCATTCTATCTTCGTTTGATGCGTGCTTCTCTAAATAACTAAACATTTCGATATCAGAATCGATATCGTTCAGAAATGTCTCTAATATATTTTCATAGGAACCGGCATTCTCGTTTAAAAACCGAATAACTTTTAAACGTCCGGTGCTTTGTGCCATTTCCAACATTTCACCCTGCGGTAAATGATTTGTTATACTCGCATTTGATTTAAGTAAATTTAACCATGATATTTCAAGAAGTTTGTTTGCTTTCGGTGATGTCAAATTTTTAGAAAAATGTTTTTTTAAATGACCGAGAAGGGTCACATCTGGCGGCAATGATCCATTAGTTAAACGATTACAAGTAAAATGAACAACCTCAGCTATATCCTCTTCCTGTAAATGAAAAAAAATATATAATTTTCAATTATATTGGTAATTAATCGAAAATGTGCGATACGTACGGAGAATTGATTCGGTTCCGATGTCTGCAAAACGTTATGCAATGCAATGCCCATTGCGAGTCTTTTCTGTTTACCCAACGGACCACTAAACGGACCTAGTGAAAACGACATTTCTAACATTCTAAGAGTAGATCCCATGTCATGATGTAGAAGCGCACGTAAATGTGGCAATCTAACTGTATCGGGATTGATTTCTTCCAATGGATCATATAACAAACATCGCAAAACCTATACATTGAAACATAGCTATAATTTTATTCTTATATATGCGTTATTTAAGAAATTTGACAAACCTCTTGACCGATTAAAGGTCTATCGGAAATCGAAATAGAGCCAGTTGGAAAGAGTCGTCCAGCAAAACAGTCGGCGGTGTATAATAGTATCACATCCCCGGGACAGGAATGATTAGGTTCATGACATTTAACTCCGACTAAAGAAATTAATTCTTTTATTGGTAACGATGGATCGTCTGGAGCCGTAGCTGCGGTAACGCGCACCCAAGCTGACCACAACTCTAATCTACGACATTCAGTCAATACCTGAAATTTAAAAAAATGTTATTAAATAATTATTTTTTAGCTTTTCTGCAATAATCTTTTTTATAATAACAAACCTGGTGTATATCCATGCATTTAAGTGGAATGTGCAATAGAGCTTTCTGTAAAATTTCAGGATCTTTTATTGCCATTTGATTAACGAGTGTTTGACAAGCACCGGGAGAAATCCAAGGCAATGATCCTTCGGATGCTCGTTTACATGTTAGATATACGATTGTATCCTCACATTTAGCCGCTACAATTCCATCCCATATCGGGCCCCATAATATATCCCTGGAATGAAATAAAATCTTAATTAAAATACAAACAAATGCAGTTTCCATATATCAGAGTACCAAATTGAAAACCATCTCCATACGTATTTTAATATGAAACTCGCAAAGATTTTATAAATCAAAAAATTTACAGAAAGATAGTAAAGAACTATGGAATTATATTTTAGAATAACACTTATATAAGGGATATTGAAACCGACAAAAATTAGGTTTTTTCACATCGTCCTTTTCGATGGTCAGTTGTGTTTTAGTTGTCGACATTAGCGGATTTCCCCTATGCGCCATAATGAAATATTTTTATCAAGATGATAAAATGAAGAATAATATTTTTTGGTATCTCTGATATAGTAATTTTAAATTTTTAAATAATTAACAAATACAAACAGAATATCCATTTGAACACAAGCTTGAATGATGGCCTGAGCTATGAGAGTGTCGGTGAGAATAGCAGGAGATTCAGACAAACGTGTAAATAAAGATTTAGCCCTCTGCGTTAAACTACGTTGTAAGCCAGGATGTCCGTCTAGAGACTAAAAAATAAAACTTGTTATAAATTTATTATTCAACAATCTGAATGCACAAAATATTATATTTACCTTGTATCGGTAAATAATTGTGTCTAGAGCTTGCACCCATCTACCCATATCGGCGTGATGATGTGCGGCAGCTAGAGTCGTTCGAGCAGTAACGCGAGTTAATCCAGTTCTTCCCAATAAAAACAGAGCACCGGTAATGCAATCATTAGTAACAGAGCCGCCTAAAGCTTCAGCACCCGCTAGAGCAAGTGCTTCTGATACTTTTCCGCCTGTAGCTACGCCCTGGAAGAAAATTATAAATCAATAAATGGAGTGAGAGTAACTATAAATTATATATTTGCTTCTTCTTACTTTAAAATGGGCATTTGCATATATGAGTTGAGTGTTGGATAGATCTAAAACATCTACGACAGCATTGGCGCCAGTTTCCCATAAATATAATGTTTCTCTGGAATCCAAGATAGCTAATCGTCTAGTACCCAGCCAACGGATAGCAGTAGCTTTGTGCGTAAATGGTTTTGGACCTTTCAATTGTGATATTTTGGGCCCCGACGTACTCCATTTAATCTAAAATATAATTCAAATAATTTACACAATTGCTGATGATTTATATGTTTAAAAAAATATATATAAATTATATTTTACCTGATGCAACTGAATATTAAATCCTCGCGCTGAGCACAATATAGCAGGACTACGAATTTTTTTATGTGGATCTGTCGTATTAATAACTAAAGGTTGCCATGCTAGCAGAGGCAAACTATCAGAAGGACCTATTAAAGATGCTTGACAGGCCGCACGAGGTCTGGCTCCTCCAATCCCGCCTACCCCTATTACAACTATCACTCTCGATAATGTAGCCAATGCCAATACGCCGCCCCATCTTTCCGACGCCTCGCTAAATGGTTCTATGGCACATATCTAAATAAACGACATATTGTTTTAATAAAAAAATACGTTGAAAAAATTAATATTCGAAAACCTACCTCTCCCCTCGCTCCCGAAAATAAACAAGAGACTTTAGTCCCTCGTATACCTAATGTTCTAGTGAAGCGCAAGAGCCAAACGGATCCACCCGTGTCCGCAACTACGGCAGACGAACCGTTGCCACTAATCGCAGAAACCCAACACACACGTAATACACCCCAAGGTCCTCCACCGCAAGCTTCTACACGACGGAGAATTGTACCTTCTACAGACTCATACATGCATACGATTCCACGTGCAAAACCTTTAAAAAATATTACAATTTTGATTCAGAATTATAAACAAACAAGATAAGATTATATACAAAACCGTACCAGCTAATAATCTTGTTCCATCTTCATTGTAATCTAATGCAGTAACAGCAGCTTGATCTTTATTTTGTTGACAGCACCATCTGAGAACTTGAGACGTGAACGACGTAACGAGACCGTGTGATGTGCCTATTGCTATAGAATCACCCCATGCTGCTACAGCGCAACCAACTCCACCATCAATACGTTCCTATAAACGTGCTCATGAATTGATTAATATATTCAATGATTTCAAACATGTATATGTGAAAATAAATACCAATGAGTTTGTTATTTGTTGTGATATCCCTTGTAAAAATACATATTTCAATAGAGAGCCGGCTGTAGACGGAGCTTCATTACTTTTGTGTATTGATGGAATCGGTGATGGCGTAGGTGCTTCATTCAAGTTTAATTCATCAGCTAGGGCTATTTCGACATCTTCATTCCATTCCGAATTGAAAAGTACGTCATCTAATGATATTGATGCATTATCTGAATTGACTGGGGGAATGCCATATTCCTCATCATTTAACTAAAACAATATATACATATTGTGCATTTTACAAAATATGTTAATAAAATAATAATCAGTATTTAAATATTGATCGGTGAATGTACTTCATCTATATCGAAAAGAGGGAAGCTGTCGGTGGAGGCCACATCGGAGTCTGCCAGGGGTGGCGCGAGCCCCTCCGCAGCCATTGCGGCTCCTGCGGACTAGCAACTGACAGCGACCACTGACAGAATGACAGCTACTTAGTGTTGCTAGAATAACAATTCGTTTATCAATAATTACAACAACTAAATAAATACATCTTAAATAAAATAGTAAAAACTATCTGTCTTATTTTTAATAAATTGTATTTGTATTATTAATTATTATTTGTATAAAAATAAACCAAAATAATATTCAAGATAAAAAAATATTTTGTCGTTGGCAACATTTCGTAAGTCTACTTTCTAGGTTATGATTGTCGCTTAGCAGAGTACAGAAAAGTCAATTGCATTTGGGTGATATATACGTTTATAACTCTTATTTTATAATTGACCAAAACAAAAATGATGTTTTTTGATTTATAATTTATAAATTACCGTATTTTTGAGTTTGTGATCAATATAATCCAATTTCTAGCACTGATATAATATATACTAATTTATTATGCAGTATTTTCAGTAATAATATGAAAATCTTTGTAAATATAGAAGTACGAAATTATATACACACTATATATAATATATAAATATTTTTTTTATATTTTCAGGTCAAAATGCAAGCATTAATCAGAAGAACGTTGACCAATGTTGGAAATATTTCTACATATGTAAAAAAAATAGCAACTATAAATCCCTATTTATCTATATGTTCCACGTCAAAAACTTTCGGAACACTTAGCTCCACAATAAGTTTTGGAATGCAATTTAATACATTTTTAAAGCCGTGTATTCCGATCGTTCAACAAGTTTGCGGAATGAAAATTAAAGGAAAACCAAAGCTGCGATGCAAAGATTGTTACATGGTAGTAAGAGATGAAAGATTGTACGTTATGTGTAAAACATACGGCCGACATAAACAAATGGCTATGAAGAAAAAACCGATAAATGCCTTGATTTTAACACATGCAACACAGGGTAAAGTTAGAGGTTGGTGAAAAAACGTTTTTTTAGACATAATTTATATATTGGTAGAAATAGAAACATTGAAGAAAACCTCAAATTGCAGATGTGATGTGATTAAATCGGAATTAATAAATGATTGTTAAATACTATGGAAATAATTTAAATGTAACAACGTTCATTAGAAAGTATAATTTTGTAAATACATAGAATAAATTAATATTTGATGTGTTTTATTAAAATTCCTATGAAATTTCAATATACGTGTCAGATTTTATATTTAATCATGGCATTTCTTTACGTTCCGGTGTAAAGAAACAATCGGCAGTGTCCGATGAGGGGAACTAAAGTTCCCTAGGCTTCCTATAGCATGCTTCAACGCGACCTACCCCCAGTAGTGGACTCTATGAGGAATAATTTCTTAAATTAAAAAATATTACATCGGAACGGAAAGGTGAAATAAAACAATGTATTGATTCATATATATTTTTTTTAATAATATTTATATACATGTAGTGTTATTAATAAACACCTTTATTTAACATCTTCAATATTTTGATATTTTCTCTAATCATTTTGTAAATGCAAAAATATATTATTTCAAGACGATATAAAAATGCCTGATATTTAATTTGAATTTATAAACTTTATGAATGATTTGATAATTCATAAATACGTCATTGTATAAATAAAATATTTAATAAAATTTTATTCAATAACATCAGATCAAAATAGCTATTATATAATTTTAAATCAATTAATAATATTGTCATTAAATATTCTCGCTGCAGATTCCACATGTTACAAATGTGGATTAAACATGAATTAAATACAAATCATAATTTTCCGTTTTCAGGTAAAAATTTATTAACTATAGGTTGTATTTGCTTCCAGACTTCCACCATCTGTAACATTTAATGAACATGGTTATTGAATTACTCTTGAAATATTATAATTATATAATAATTTTACCTCAGAGTGTGATTGCAAATTTACTTCGACGAATGCATTAAATACAGTTGCAAGATCGGTTAAATGCAAATGAACCAATTGGGTTTCTAACTGAGCGCAATATAAGCTAAATGCGTGTCTCAGCTCAAGCGATGATATAGCTGCCTCCTGTTCCAACATTCTTTGCTCTAATGAATCGACAGATTCCGCCTATAAAAATAATAGAATATCACGATGCCTGTCGGTAGATTAAATTTATAAATTAAACTCACGTCTTGCCCCCTGATGACACCTTTCATTTTTCTCTTTTTCAAAGCCAACATTTTATTTAATGCAGCGTTATGATCATTTAAAACGCCATGTTCGAGTCTTTCGCACATATCTTGATGTGCATATAATATATCCAATACACTAGCAAGTCCCAACGATACTCGTTCTTCGAAAATCGTCGCATGCGTGGACGCCTTTAAGGATAACGTAGAAAATTCTCTAAAAAATGATTAATAAAACCTAAATTTCAATTATATTTATAAACTGAGGATAATAAATTATTTATACGTACTTAGCGATATTCGAAAATCCCTTTTTTATATTTTGCCAGACTCCGTTACCACCGGTAGCCCAATTTGAATGAGGCAATGGCTCGCTGCCGAGAGCAGAGAGTTGAGCACTCAAATCTTGCATATTATTTACAAAAGACTCATTTCTTGCCGTTCCTTTGTTTAATATATAAATAAATAAAATGTCGAATTATATAATACGCTATCGCAATATCTCCGATAAATATTCACCTAGATCAAAGATTTGTTTGAGTTTCGACACTCCTAAGCATATTGTCCGTATTTGATCGCGGCTGGACGAAAACTCGGTTCTAGTTTCCGGAGGAACCAATTCCTATCATAATAAATACTGTACTTTCAATAAAATATCTCAATTGAATACGAGTCATTAATCAAATATTGATTGAAACCTTGGCTTGCGCAGATAGTTCGCTCGTCATAAATTCGTCCGGCGCCCTTCGGAACAGTTCTTTTATCCTGTGCTGTACATCGTTTCCTTGATCTCGTAAAAAAAATGCCACTAATGAATCCGGCGAAACTATCGGATGCCTCGCAATTAAATTTAACCACCTAAGCAATCCTTTTCTGCGCTCCTCCAAAAAATGCGTATCATCAGACACTATTATCTTTTTAGGCGGCAACCTTGGAATCAATCTGAAAAATATATATCGATATTATCACCAATACATTGATTGAATTATTTAACATTAAAAAACATACCTATACGGAAACCTTGCCAATAAAAGTTCGTGCAACGCCAGAAAATCGTTATATCTTCTTCTAACCGTTACTTTATATTTTTGCGACGTGATTAAATATTCAGAATGTTTTAATATAATTCCTATTCTTTCCGGAACTCTATCGATCGATATCGTGTCTAACTGCTTCATATCTGCATACGTTACGTTCAATTTGGATAAATCTGTATTTAATTCTCTCTGGGTCATTTCTTTTATGATAGATATATTTTGTATTAATGGTACTGGTAACTCTGCAACAAAAACACATTATAGATAAATTATAAAACCAGAATTAATGATAATTGTACGTAATGTTTAAAAACATGGCCATTTGTTATCAGATACTTTTGTTAAATATAACATACCGCCTCTGTGACCGTCTAATAATGACAAAACAAATGTTCTGATCAAATTATCAGACAAAATAATAAATAGTACGTTATAATTATCAATTGTAATAAAAGTCTGCTTAAAAGCAATATGAAATTATACGTGAAATTATATGGCCGCGATATGATATATTGATAATGTTAACTATGTATAAAATTTTAAGATAAGATAAATATATATGTAAATAATGGAATAGCCGATTTATTTATCTTGTATATTTAAGTATAACTGGTTTTCAATGCATTTTTATATTTAATTATTACATGATTTATATTAATTACCTTGACCCGAGAAATTGTCCAGCATTTTTCTGTTAATATCTTTGCCCTGTTGAGCCCACGCTATCAACGCCAAACATTTGTACAATGAATTTCTCGACACTGGATCACGTCCCAATCCAGAAAATTCCCAAATCTTTTCCAAATGGCCCGAATTCAGACCGGTGAGTTTCAACAGCGTTTGAAATATATCCCTGTTGATCGGTGCACCAGATGGCGAGCAAATGTCAAATATTTCACGATAGTACGGTGGAACAGAACCTGTAAATTAATATAAAATATTGTAAACAACGATTATGTTTATCTATGGATGAGCTATTACATGTTTGATAAAAAACAATAAGCAACAAATAAAATTCTTTATTTATTCATCAATATACTTTCTCATTTTCAAAATAATCCAGCTTCTTCGGTGACTCTTCACATCACTTCAATGTTGAAAAATGTTGTTCATGTTCTTTGTTATCTTCGAAAATGTGAAGAAGTCAAGTTTGTGTGTGGGTCATAGGTATTCAAACCTTTTTTGCCCCTTGTCGTTCTTTTTTGTTTTCCGTAGACTCTTTCACTGCCTGTCTATTATTGTTTTTTTCTAAGCTTATTAACTTTATATGTGTTTTTGACAAGTGACACAATGCTGCTTTATTTAATGGGGGTGTTTGTAGAATGGACAATAATAAAAAACATATAGTTTTTTATTTATACCTTTATGGACAGAGCGGCAATTGGCATAGGACTAAGGATCAACGAGATCAAGACAAAACACATGTGCATATGCCAAGGACGAATCATTGAACCCCTAAGAGTCGAGTAGTACAGCTTCGAGGCTCACTTGTTACAAATAATAATGAAACCAATTTAGAAGATCGAAGAAGCATGGTGGCAAACTGGTGCTACTTTGGACTTCAACAGCATATACGGTCGAGATTCCTCTCAAAGAAGACTAAAGTCAAGCTCTACAAGACCCCCATCAGGCCCTCCCTAACATATGGATCCGAATGTTGGGCTTTGACACCACAATATGAGAGACAACTGGATATCCTTAGTCGAATATTTGGAGCCGTATTCGACGATGGGAAATGGCGTATCCGAAGCAACGAGGAGCTGTACAGACTATACAAGGATACACCGGTTACAGATGTCGTCAGAGTGCCCAGACTCTTATGGGCCGGTCACGTGTCAAGGATGCGGTACAGTCCACCGCCGAAAAGGCTTATGGATAAGAAGCCTTCCTGTCCCTGGATGAAAGGAAGACCAAGGCTGAGGTGGTTGAACTGTGTACAGAGGGACACTGTATCACTGAAACTTAACGGAAAATGGAGCAGGGTGTTGGATGAGGCCAGATCTCTATAATAGGGTTGTTGCACATATGATGAATGAATGGAAAAGACACGAAATGTAAGTAAACATTAGGATTTGGAACGACTCCAACCAGAATCTAGTAACATTTTTACATAAATAATGTTGTATATGAGAGGGATGAACTTGATGCTAATAGCAACTGTATAATAAACCCATTTTTACGAGGTATGAAGATGGAGAGGCTATCAAACGTGTTCTTGCGATAGTCCATAATACAGGATAAGCAACATACATATATTTTTGATGCCAGAACTGCTGATAACCCTATCTAAACTGCATCTTAAATTCTTCATTTGTGTTTAATTCAGATTAAATCACGTGGACTCCCATTTTTTTTCACCTTGAATAGATCCTTCGAGTCGAAATCAACCCCTAGGGGTCCATATAGACTTTGGGAATCATTGTTGTAGGTGCATTATCGTGAGTCAATTGCCATTGTTTCTCCACAATTTCTCTCCTTATTTATCGTACGACCCAGTGGCTAGAGCTCATGGTACACACAGTGTCAGAACCTTCACATTTTATAGAGCTTCTTGAGCCTTGTCATGATTTTTACGAATTTCGCTGCCACGCATCCAAATATTAGAATAAATGCTTGCCATGAGTCAAATGATATGCTTGCTACCATTCTCGTTAACCTCTCCGATAGTGATTAACCGATTGTTCGTAATCATCTTCTTTAATTTTTCGACCTTGTCATCTGCTGTTGATGTACTGAGGCTTCCAAAGCACTCATTTTCTTCCAACCTTTTCATGGCCCTCCTGGAAATATTTTTGCCACTTATAACCGCTTGTAAAAGTAGAAAATCACTGAGCCCACGAAACATATATAAACTATAAAATAAGCAGATACACCACAGCAACAACAAAAAAATACAATTGGATTGTATACAGCCTGCGAAATTAAAAAAAAACGCATAATTATCATTTAGACGTCATATCATTTTATATATTAGAGAATGTGTATCTACAGGAAAATCAACAATTAGGTTTAGTCATTTATTTGCATATTAAAATGCAAACTGCAATGTCAATCTTACGCAACATCGATGACGTACTGAAAAAAACCGTATAATAATTTATTCAGAGAATTCGTACGTTATCCAAGTATAATATATAAATTAATACGTGAATCATTCCATATATATTTTAACGGTGTTCGATGACTGCGATATTCGATCGGTGAAAGTACACAAAGATGACTGCCGTTTATTTTTATTTACGAAAAAAATTAGCGATCATTTTTAAATATGCATGTGAAGAGAATTTTCGCACATTTCAATATGTATTATTCTTTTGTGGACACTTTACGTATTATTATGTTATTCGACTGACAGCCATAGTACAGTTATTATTTTTGGGAACAAAGACACCGAGCGGAATTGATAACAATTATTCGAAGAAAAAAGATTAAATTTACGCGGGTACGGAATAATGGCGCTTTGTGTCATCCAAATATTTGCAGAGATCGTATTGACACGTCGCTTTTTTGATAAAGTAATACGCTCGAGTTATAAGAAGAGCCATGACATGTTTTGATAAATAAGTTAAAGCTAAACGGAAAGGATTATTCCCAATTTTACATAAACCCATGTATATTTAGGGAACATCCTTTTCTCGATGTCATAATGAAAATATGAACATTTATCGATGTGACGCGATTATTTTTTGATTGTACACGTCCATATGTTAATTTATATAATCGTTGACGTATTGACACAGCAAAATCGGTGATTATAACACTAAAAATGTCTGCAGCGGCGTCGGGGCTCGCGAGCGAATTTGCGTCCACTTATCGTCGCGAAGGTTATTATCCAATTTGCGCGGACGAATTCTATTAAAAAGTGCGAAACGCGGAGTCTACTCTTCGGCTTGTTTACCTTGTCGGATTTTTGCCGACAGTGGGGCGCGGAAAGTCGCAAAATTGGCCAATTAAGTCGAAACGAACGGAGGAGAGAACGAGAGCGAGCCAGAACTGGTCTTCGAATCTGCGAGCACTCACCGACGGAGATGTCCGCGGTCATGTCTGGAGCAGCAGGCGCGCCAGGCGCAGGTCGGCGGGCGAGTCCAGCTCCAAGGAGTCCCCGGGGGCCACGGCCGCGGCGCCGCACCTGCAACGGCAACGGCAGTCAGCTAACAGTCGCCAGTCGCCAGTCGGCAGTCGCCTGGTCGCCAGTGGCCCGGTCGCCAGTGGCCTGGTCGCCAGTCGCCCGGTCGCCAGTCGTCTGGTCGCCAGAGGCCCCACGTGCGCGCGACCACCTCCGCGGCCGCGAGAGCGCTGCCGTCGCGGCTGGTGGGAGTCGAGCTACACGCGGTGCAAGAAGCGCTTACGGTAAATCCGATTAATCGACAATCAATTTGACGCGGCGATTGGCGACTTTAGTCCGTCGTCCCACCGCACGGTTGGGATAAGACATTGTTATCAAATAGCGAAAATCTTATCTGAATCCTATAGGATCATTATACAAACGATGATAAAGTAATGTATGTTTACAAGTAGTGTATGTATGCTGAAAAAATCCGACACGTATAAAAAGTTCCAACACCTCTGGCACATTTATAAAAAAATACACCGAGCCTCGTATAACACGGTTTTATACAACACGCGCTGATGAATTGTGAAATATATTTGTATAACACGCTTTATTTAACACGGTTTCAGAAAAAAAACAATAATTCAAAATTAATTAGTCAACTTTGTTTCGTTACTTTTATCGAGGATGGTTTGAAAATTTTAAGTAGC
>JAGXCT010035939.1:7075-39012 GCA_022495035.1 Philopotamus ludificatus | reverse complement strand
GATAATTAATGACTCGGAAAACAGTTGCAGCGAAGTAGCTACGCGTTTCACATTAAATACAAGCCAGAAAGTTTTGCAAATATCACTTCCACATTATGTCTGCTTCAAGATGATCGAAAAGGCGTGGAAAGGGGCTATCAAGAGTACCCAACTTCTGCTGGGAAGGAGCTTTGGCTCTAGAACCTTGGCGAATGTGACTTTTGTGAGGAGGCTTGAGACAGTGTCGCGCTACAAATTTATTTAATGATAATATTGTGTCGTATCGGTATAAACAAATGTCTCTAAACAGATTTCTAGTTAAAAATGTATCTATTATAAATAATTAACAAATTATTAACAAAATCAAATTGAATTCGCATTCCAGGTTGGCGAGAAGACATTGGTACATTGGCGGAAGAAGAAGTATTTTCTCAAAAATCTTCACAAAACGTCGATGGTTCGTTTCTGTCATTTTTGATGGATGTTTGATAAAGAATTTACATATCTCGGCTCATTTATGACAAAAGATAATGAACCAAACTTGGATATTTGAAGGAGAACTATGCTGACAAAGACGTGCTACTCCGGACTTCGAGAAGCATCTACGCTTGAGATTCCTGTTAAGGACGATCAAGGGCAAGCTATAAAAGCCGTCCTAAAATATTGGTTTGAATTTTGAACTCTGACAATGCAAGAAAAGGTTCCACGAAGAGGAAAGGCGTATTCGACGCAACGACGAGCATTATATGGTCAAGATAGCCAGACTCTGGTGGGCCAGCCGCGTTTCAGGGATGCAGGACAATCGGACGGTCGCCAAAAAGGATTATGGTCGACTAGCCTTCTGGCCCCGGAGAAAAGAAGGACCAAGGCCGAGGTGGTTGGACTCTGTACAGCAAAATTATTTATTTATTCTATTTGACGATGGATGAATTGCATGACAGAAAAATTACAAAGCGCCACTTACCAATATAAAGGTTGGATAAAGATTCTAAAGATGTGGGGGTAATGAATCTCTCACAACTCCCCCTAGCCAGTGTCATAAAGAATTTCCAGAATTAGAAGATTTTGTCGGATTTTGGCGAAACTCATCCTGATAATTCAGGTTAGACTGAAGATGCTGCATCATTGGAACTGATCGATAATAGAACGAGGAAAACGGATGAGATGAAAAATGATGCTGGATCAGACAGTTATGGCGCTTAACCTCAGCGATTCTTTCTTTATCACCTCAATGGTGATAAAACGCCGTTCTTTTTACCTCTGGAAATAAGAAAAAGTCGCAGGGAATCATCTCCGGCGAATACGCAGGCTGAAGCATCGTAACGGTATTGATTTGACCATAAAGTCTTTGCACATTTTCAATGACAAACAGACTAAATTATAAATATAGCAATGTCAAGATATGTCAGAGACAAATGTACCAACACAATACCATAAAAATGTGACACAGGTTCTTTTTTTAAATCTTGTTAAGCGCTAGAAGTGTTAGTACTTCTTATGCGTGTCGTATCTTTTTCAGCATACATGAGTAATACTTCATATTTTTTTTAACTTTGAATATATGTATTAATTTATTTACATACTTAACCATGAACACCCTATATAGCGGAATAAAAATTTTGCATTTCCTTTCACTGATCGCGCACAAGGCCGGACGGAATTCCGCCATTGTACATCGACTGAAACGCATCTTCGCACTATAAAATTATTTAAACCGAGCACAATCCTCCAAAAAATATTTTGCACAATAATCTCTGATTCACTATATTTCATCAGACATACTCTATAACTATGATCACGGCGTGTATTAAGTTAACAATGCATCGATAAAATTCACAATGATAACCTTTATAGAGTATTATGTTCAATTGTTCTGTTATTGTTGAATTTATCTATGACAGCGTGTATTTTTTGCGATGTACTGTTGATATTTGCCAACGTTGATAAAATAAAATAGATCTAAAAGAGAGAATCTTGAAAACTGGGAGTGAAAGAACGAGAGAATAAATCTATTGGAAATTTAAATGGAAAGTTTCCCACAGTCGCGACCGACAAAGACTGTCCATACACTCGGCTTGAGAAAACGACATCATGTTAAACTGAATAGCAACATATTTATTTTAACAGGAGTATTGTTGTATATATTTTTTATAAAACTTATCACCACTTGACATAACATTAAACTGATATATTGCTATTATTTTAATAAAATATGATTGTGGATATAATTTGATGATAATGTTCATAACCAGACTAGGTCAACCTTGAGGACGATAAGCAGCCCTGCGTTATACGTGTCCTGAATAATACATAGTTATCGTTCAATATGCAATTGAGTAATGAGTTTGTCACTGACTTCAAATATATAAGACAACGGTAATCCATATATTTTATAAATTAAATCTTATTAGAAATACACATTTTTATCTACAAAATATTTTAAATAGTTTTAAGTACATAGACACTGCGCATTACAAAGATAAGGAGATATTTAGAACACGTGACGTATCGTATTAGAACTTTTATCATGTGTCTCAATCTACTACGCAAAAATATTTTGAAATAATATTTTTTAACAAGTACTTAATTTTCTTAATTTAAAATAAGAATATTATATTGGTACGTTGGAAAATCGTCGATACACTACCACGATCAGCGGTCATAAACCATCGCACACCTTGTATCATCCGTTATAGTGAATGACAAACCTTGTTATTATAGCTTATCAAGGTACAGTAAACCCCCCTATAACGTCCTCTCATATAACGTTCCCCCCTATAACGTTTGCGGCGGTTTTTTCATATAACGTCGAAACCCCTATAACGTTCGCGCAATGACGCCAATGTAACTTCGGATCGCTTGACATCGACGCATCCGGCGAAACTAAATAAAACTGTTGGTGATTCATCGGCACGAGGCTATCGGCACGAATATCAGAGCATTCCAGGGATATTCACATACAGTAGAAAATATTTTCTACTTTTATATCCATGGAGCAATTATAATCAGTAAATCGATGCTCCGTAACGAACTATTTGATTATGTAATATACGTGCATACCTCGTCGTAATGATATGATCTAATTTCTGTCGGGTCTCTACAATAATTATTTCCATATGCGTCGATTTCTTTGATGTTTAATTCTATACTTATTGGTTGGAATAAAACATATTCCCGGAATAGTTTTTATTACATTTATTCATCATTTGCTAGCGCATTTTATAAAATTACGTCAGCCAAAATACGAGAGGATATCGCTCAGTAGTCATTTGCGCTGGTAAACACGTAAAAATGTAAAAAAATGGGAATGTGTTGATTTACTGATTTCCTTTAAATAAAAAATAAAATTGAAAACCTTAACCCCCTATAACCCCCCCCCCCCTATTACTTGGAACCTATCCCGACGTTATAGGGGGGTTTACTGTATATGGCGTAGTTTGTTCAACTTGACAACGGTTCAGTCATCCAATATTCATATAAGCAATCCAAAAAAAAATCAACATTGCCCGGAGAGTCACTTAAAATTGTTTCGATTCTTTTCATCGTCTAATTTATATTTTTATATTTTCGAAAGCAATTTTTTACAAATTACGACGAACAAAACTCGATAAATTCATCAAAAATAAATGTATAATAGGACATAAAAAATGTTGTTATGATCTAATTATAACTGGAGATTTTATTTTCGGGAATCATCGGTTATACTCGTACATCATGCAAAATGGCGTATTCATTTGTTACAATGTTACTATCACACCAAACAAAATGGCGATTTCTGTATTCATTTGTTTTGAATTATATAAAAAATTAATAAAAAAGCGTTTTTTAATGTAATTCTAAACTAATATTAATTCTGAAAATAATTTTGATGGAAGTAATCAAGTTGATACGTAATTGCACAAAAAAATAATGTTCGATAATAAGAAGATGGAAGTAAAAAATATACTAACTTGTCATTCTGAAATAATCCCCTCATTAAAAGATCTCTATTTGCAAAATAAAACATTCCATTTTCGACAAGCTCTCCGTTCCAATCTTGACGACGAGGTCGATTTTCGGGATTAAAATTAATTGGTATTAAATTACTTCCCGATTCTTTCCATCTTAGCTTAAAGCTTCTATTTTTAATTAATAATAACATCATATATATTGAAACTTTTAAATAAATATACGATTTAACATCCATACTAACCTTGTGTATGAAAAAACACAATCTTTTCCTGAATTTTTAATCTCAAAGGCCTTTATTAGATATTCAGCCTTTATAAAAGGCGATGTGCATTGAATTAATGCGAGCGATTCTATCGTTGGATGATGATTTAAAAATTCTTGTACAGCAAATATTGATGTTGCTGTGTCTGTGGCACTTTCAGCTGATCGGTTATGGACCTGTGCTCCGCCTAATTATGAAAAAAAAATCGTTAAAAATATATTTGTATATATTTTAAAGATATTTTTTACCTGCCAAAGCTTCTGCGGCAATCAAATCATGATCAGTAGATACCCATACAGAATCGAACACACCAGCTTCAAAAATTGCATCAAGAGAACGTCGTATGAGACTACGGTTTCCTACGATGGCTATATTTTTTAGCTTAATTCCTTTGGAGCCACCTCTCGCAAGAATTAATGCTGTTATAGGTGTTTTAATGTGAATACTATTCTTTGTTCTTGTATTTATTTCATGCTGTTCATTTCTATATAAATCATATTTATAAAAATATATCAGATTGAATTAAAATAATGCAATATATATTAAATGTAGTTAGTTACCTCAGAGAAGAACTTGTATCCTTGTTTGTGTAACAGATCAATAGAAGAACCAATGAAATAAAAAATAATAGAACTGGAATTGCATATTTTAAAATCATAACATAAATTTGTATTAAAAAAATAAATAAAAACAATCTTTAGAGGTGATCGCTACTAAAGTCAAAGGATGAATGCACCATTCAAATTTAATATGTACTTATAAATGATAATCTAAACCCTTTAATAACATAATATAATATAAAATCGAGTGTAAATATTCTGTAAATTGGTTGGCCTCCATATTCGCCATACATGGCCCTCTGTGACTTCTTCATATTCTCGAAGAACCGTGTAGTTTGTAGGGGATAAAATTAATATTGACGTATAAATAAAGATTTTTTGAGAAAAACGAAAATTTCACCTATTTTTTTATTAACCTTGTAATTAATTATTGATAATATTAGCAGGTAAAATATCATATCATCATTTTATTATTTAATAAACATTTTGAGAGCATGTTATGAAAGGGTTAATAATACACACCGATTCTAAGTGGAAATTTAATAAGGAAATAATACATTACACACTGTTAGATAGTTAAGCCTATTTATTTTATTCTTTCATTTATTATATATATATAAATTCAGTTATATGTAACAGTACTTTGTAAACATGCTCTCATTTAGGAAAATTAATAAAAGCGTATTTAAAAGTTTAATTTAGATTTTTTTATGTTGAAAAATGTTTGAATATTTATATTTTTGTCATTTTTAGCCGATTTTTCGTTCTCGCCATCTTTCAACGGAGATTTTCGATTTATTATTTTTATTTTGAATTAATTTTGAATTTTGAAGATCCTTTTCGCTGTATACTTTATATTTTTCAATCTCTTTTATCCTTTCTGAAATTTCATGATGAATGACGTCGCGATGTTTAAATCCTTCACCGAGGGTTTCCATTTCTTGGAGCCATTCCATACGTTCTCTAATTTGTGTTAGTACTAGAAAAATAATAATTTCATAAAAATTAGAAAATACAAAAAATACAATATACAACGTACAATTGTTAAACATATCTTCTCGATTGGGCAATACTGTCTGCAATTGTTTTGGTTTGTTTGTATTAATCTGCAGTTTAGACATTTTGTTTTGTATTTTTCCAAATTCCATTATATCTTGTAGACGCTTTTTAATTATTTCACGATCCTCAATTCGATAATTCGGATTGTATCTAAACAAATAATGTATTAATTGTTGGTATAATATAATTGATTTTAGTTTCATACGATACCTTTCCCTTTCAAAATCTCCAGAATTTTTTATAGCCGTCAGTGATCGTCTTCTAGATATTACTGGTTGTTTATGAGGAATAATTGTAGCACTAGTTTTTCTACTTTTAGGGGCATTGTGTTTGATGTCATTTAAAGAAGAACCAGTGCGGAGACACCAATCAACATGTTTCCGTTGAGACAGTGTTAATTTTGATTCATCCATTAAAACTAAAATATATAATAGATATATAATACAATCAACAGATACATAATACGATTTTAAGTATTTATATTAAATCGAATTAAATAACCTTTCATCATATTTTGTACGTCAGGACTGTAACTGGCTTTGACATGATGGAATACACCACCTGGGGGAATTCTTCTGCTCGGCCATTCCAACTCTAAATATTCATAATCACCCATTGTTGAAAGATATGTTCACCTGTCTAATAATAAGAAATAGGATAAGGAAAATCCAAGTAAACTAAATATATTGCTATGGTAACAATCGATTTTATAATTACGATTCTAATTGAATACATATTCTAATTCCAATTGAAGAAATATTTTTAATAGACATTTTTTTCTTTATATATTAAAATAACATGTTTTCCTCAAAATTAACCCTAGCGGAATTATTCAAGATTGAGCATTTATTGCATAATTTATTTGTGATGTAAAGAATAACTAGAAAATAAATATGATTTCAGAAAAATTACATATTTCTTGCATTTTAAATAAATTAAAAAGAGAGTTGCCATCGTTTTTTATTTTTTTTATCCTCTCTTTTAAATTTAGAACAGAAGTAGCAACATTGGTCGCTGCATTTTGACACTTAACCAAAATGTCACTTTTACGGGCTCTGAGACCTTATTCGCGTATTAAAATGTAAGGCACACAATCTAATATCTGAATAGTTATTAATTCTAATTAATCATGTATCAGTTCTTTATAGTTTGTGTATCTAATGTCTTTTTTTAACTATTAAATATTGAGGTTATGTCATACAATTTTTAACCATACTATTCGGCTCTCATCCTAATAACAACTTCATTATAAATCAAAATATTGTTTTCAGACCCATTTCATCATCCCGGCAATTTTTTGAAAAATTGAAATCAAGAGAATTTGCTACAAACGTGAAACAAGATATTGAAGAAAATAAACCTATGGAATATTTATCGAGTAAAGCAGCTACGTGGAAAGCAGAGTCATCCCGCACGCAAGGAAAGGAATCAATGTTATGGTATCAACCGCTAGTGGTCGTTGGTTCGGTAGCGAGTTTGTTGATATATTTTTGTATATTACGTGAAGAAAACGACATTGACGAAGAATTGGGAGCGTCATTATATTCACGAGTTCCTGGATTAGAAAAACAAAACTTATTGTTTTTATACGAACAAAACAAAAATAATGGACTAGACGTAAGCGATATAGAAAATCGTCTTAAAGAAATCCTGAGAGAAGAAAGAGACGCTACACAAATAACGGCAACTCGTTAATCAAACATTTAGAATTATAGCACGGCATTGAATTCAAAGATTTATTTCTAAACGAATATCTAAACATAAAAGCATATTTAATGGCCATATGCTAGAAATGTTTTGATATTTGGATTGAACTTCTAAGATAACAATGTTTAACCCTTTAACCGCTATGTCGGCGTGACAAATGCTTTCACGCTTATGTCACACTTTTGAATAACGATTATTTTACATTTGAAAATTACCCGCATACAGAACATAATTATATGAATTTCTCATAGCGGTTAAATGGTTAATATAGAATTATTCGATTTATTTAAAATAAATGTTATGTACTTGTAGTTATTAATAATAAAAAAAGTCAAAAGTGATTTTATTTTTAGGTTAAAATAATATTCAATATTTTAACCTAAAAATAAATATATTTTTAAATGAGATTGTTGGTCCAAAACGATATTATCGTGTTCCTTAGTGAGGATTTTATTTTGTGCACACTGGTGGTAAGTATTGATTACACCCGTTATTGGATACTGTCGATAATTGACAGGTTGAAACAGATGTAGTCAACCTTTTAATAGCTACCGCCCACTTTTGTACTGAAATTTCATTACTGCCTACATATATATATATTATTCCTCGGAGTATTACTATTAATGAGGAGATACCATAAAGATGGAATCTCATTCTTTTGTTGAAATGAGTTGCATATTATATTTGTTTAAAGTAATCATTAATAGATTATTTCATAGAAAAATAACTAAATAACATAAATTTAACGGAACTCTTGAAATATGGAAAAATCCCAAGAAAATGATAAATACTAGTCAATAAAAATTAAAAATATTCATAAGCTCAATGGAACTGGACTGGACTTTTATTTATATGATTTACTGCATCTCGTTCATCAATGCACTTTTAGGAATAATTTAATTGAGAGCTGATATTGATGGTCCGAAACGTTTACTATAACGAGTAGCTTTTCTTTTAGATTTCCGATCTCTTAGTGCAGTGGCAAATGGTGAGTTTTTGGGGCCTGATGCTAATTATATTTCAGAGGCCCCTAGTTCCATATAATGGAGGAGTGGAAGGGGGGGGGGGGTAGTCGGTTGTCTAAAGATGAGGACGAATTATAAAAAAAAAGTATTGTCTGCAGTAAAAAAATAATATTATATGCAAATATATTTCTTCTAGCTTAGCATATTCCCTAATCGCTTTAACATAAGTAATTGATCTGCCCATATCCATTTCTATAGAATGAATGAACAAATAATTAATTGTATCATAGACAAACTGTATTAATTTTTTATAAATGTTAGTTTAAAAAAAGGTCAACATTTGTTTTTATTTGAATTTATCCTTAATTGAATGCATTCTTTGAGTTGGTTACATACGTTTTTTAACGTGTCGTAAAAAAGAAAAGAAAACAAATCTTTATATTAATAGGTACATCTCAGGGGGCTCTCTGTGGCCTCATGCTCCAGCAAGTATATAAATCCTCTACTCTCATAATTTTCATAATGTGAGGCATTTTATTTCGATATATAATTCGACATTAAATGACAAAAAAGGTTTATTAATACTATCAATTGAGGCAAAATATATAAAAAAAAAAAAATCACGAATGCGAGAACAAAAGACCGAGGATACACTGTAGTTTTAAAAATTCCAGCATCATTAAAAATAATTATGTATTACGTACTAAAAATAAAAGAAAAATTAAACACGATAAATATTTAATATTTATTAGCATTTTCTATAGAATATCATTGAACATCAATATAATTTAGCAACGCTGCGGATGAAATTGGGATCGAGGGCGTAAGGATCGAAGAAGAGGTATATAATAAATTTATTTAAATCGCACATTATCATTTTATTTCCAAAAAAATTGAGAGTGTTAACATTGATAAATATAGATTTTACCCTTTGCACTTAATGTTTATGGAGTTAATTAATAAGATAACATTTCTGTATCTGTACTTCAAAATATTTTTATTTTATTTTAAAATACTATGAAGAGTCAACTTGAATTATAAAATGAAAATTTTCTAATTTTCTATAATACGCAAGAAAATTAAATTTTTACACATAATACGCCGAAGATATGAAAATATATTTTCTATATCAACGTGCTGCCCAGTTTAATATCGAATTTGAAAAGTCAGAAATAAATTGTCATTTAATATATAAAAAATAAATAAAAAAAAATATACAAAATATAAAAAATAACTATACATAATGGTTTTTGAGATATAATCTATATTATGCCATAACTATTTCATAATAAAATATGAATAATTCTCACATATTGCAAATAAATATTAATATACGTATATTAAGATTAAATCTCGATTGCTGTAACGCACAATCAAATTTATTATGTTAACCATTGTAAGAGAGAGTAGAAGATTTTAAATTCCTTACACATTCTAGAGAAGAAACAAATAGACATAGACGATCAATGTTAAAAAAGGTAATCATAACTAAGCATGAATATTCCGTATATTTCACAACAACGCTTTGGGAACCACAGTAAATAACATCGCATTTGAGAGAGTAGTTTATTAATTTTAACGTCAATAACAACAATATTTATATGAGAATGAATTACACCGACGAGTGCAAAGGGTCGAAATTAATTCTACTGTGTATATCACAATTCCTCCGATTACAATGAATTCTAACTATACATGGAAAGATAGAGAGATATCATTTACATATTAACTAGTCGAATTCTTATTCTTTGAGAGTCACATTAAACACTCTAAACAGATTATGCATGTTACATTTGCACGTAAATGAATGTTTTTTTTTTCATAAAAATGCCTATAAGGCATTTAATTATTCACAATAACTATGAGACATATTATACTGATGAAGATATTAGACAATAGATCTCTTAAAATTACTGTATAACATTTTTTTTGTATACATTCTGAAATTATTCCAGTAAGTTAAATGATTAAATAGTATTCATACTCCATCACAGTCATACTCCAATACAGTCTTATGATAGAAAAGGAGGTATCTGAAAAAATAATACAATTAAATGTCAATTATTTAACAAATAATATCACGGCATCGATAATATTGTATGTCAATCTCACCCTTCGCTATCCAACACCTCTCTTAGTGTAGCTCGTGTGATCATATGATCATCACATTTAAACCAGCAGCCTTGCATCTGTCTTACGTAAGCAGTATAATGTCCGGCGTCTAAAGAACCGAGATGGTTGACCACAGCAAACAAAGAATATCGATTATCCGCAAAAATAGAAGGATCGCCCCCTTGAGTGCCAGAAGCTTCAGCATTATTATTATTATTATTATGACGAGATCTTGTATCAGTACTTTGTTGCCTCTTATGACTGGACATAAAAGGTGTCATATCTAATTCAGCAGGAAAAGATATAAATGTCGAAATTTTCCTATCAATTTGACTAGAGTGTTCAAAGCGTTTCAGATGAAA
Organism: Philopotamus ludificatus; assembly: GCA_022495035.1. Lineage (NCBI taxonomy): Eukaryota > Metazoa > Arthropoda > Insecta > Trichoptera > Philopotamidae > Philopotamus > Philopotamus ludificatus. The sequence continues at coordinate 28,055 of JAGXCT010035939.1, read as the reverse complement.
GCTGGCTACGATAGGAAGCGTTTCCAATGTTAATTGTTTAGTAGATTCTTGATAAGCCCTGCAGTTGGAGCATTTAATCTTGGCGCCGGATCCGAGGTGTTCGGCTCTGGTGAAACGCTCGAGGCATCCTTGGAGCGAACCGGGTCCGGCCACGTCCAACGATATGTCCCAAAACGGATCGATGGTCGTAGAGACACCGCTGCACGCCTGGCATACGACGTCGCTCTGTAGACCTCCGGTGAATATTTGATCGATTATACAGTCGCAACGCGTCGTGCCTTCCTTCTTCTGCACCGGCTCGTCCATTCCATTACGGCAATGTCTACGTAATAATATTATAATTAAAACATTATTATATTAAATAAAAAAAGATAATTTTACCTGTGCAAAACATCGAGGGTCGCAATGAAGAATTCGTGAGCGTCCTGTTGTTCGTATCCGGCTAAATGACGGGCGTGTGTCCAGATGAGATGTAATAAACGATGCAAAATAAGCGGGGTTTTAGAACCTGAATAAAATTCCTGAAAACGCGCATCGTTTTATATCTAATCGTAAAAAATAATTATAAAAATATATATTATCGACTTACTTGAAAAAGTTTGGAAACCTCACAAACGAGACATTTGCCAGGACCACCAGCCGGTACCTTACACTTGTGTTTTTCACCAAGAAAATAATCTCTTAATAGCGGAGTATGAATAAGAGCCTACAAAATAATAGATTCATATTAAAATTAAATACAATTTTATTTCAAAACTCTGGCAAAATCTTACAGACCGAATAAAAAATATCTAAAATTTTCTTTTTTTTATTAAACTAAAAAAAAAAGTTGTGTACTGAGGAAATAGTGGTCATGGATGAATTTGTGGCAGAATTTATTTAAAAAAAATATCACATAATACAATTAATGTCTCAGGAAAGCGACGAGTAAGTGTTGCCGCTTTACAAAAGCCATTCCTAAAAGTTGGCAGAACTGGATTCCTCCTGAGGTTGACAGGATTGGATTCCTCCTAAGGTTGCCAGAACTAGATTCCTCCTGAAGTAGGCAGGATTGGATTCACCCTAAGATTGGCTGAACTGGATTTCTAATAAGGTTGATAGAACTGGTTCTCTCTTGAGGTTTACAGGACTGGATTTATCCTAAGGTTGGCAGAACGATTCCTCTTAAGGCTGGCGGAATTAGATTATTCCAGAGGTTGGCAGAACTGGATTGCTGTAGTATTTTAGGGTAAAAATAGTAGAAAAAATATTTTAAAGGGGGTCCTCAAAATTGAATTGCGCCTGGGGGGATACTCAGTGCTAAATCCGCCACTGAACCGTATTTCAAACGCAAGAATTTGTGTTATCTGAATTTCATTTAAAACTAATGCAAAGACTGCGACAAAAAAGTAATATTTACAGGGACATATTGCTACATTTAAGTGATGACAGCAAATCTGTCAATTAGAAATGTAAAATTAGAGGGAAATTTTACATTTCTTTGACACTTCGTCAGTTGGAAAAAGAAATGGATTATGTATTAGAATCAATGTTGCAATAACAATGGTTTTCTAATGACAGATACCACTGGCAAAGCCGAAACTGAACCAGTAAAAAGGTACCTTTCTCCGTATGATGGGATTGTAAAGGAATTATTCATAATAATATTTTTAAATATGGCCAGACAATAATGGCACATAATTAAAAGAAGCATGGAAAAAACCTAGAATATACAGTAGAGAAAATTAATTTATTCAAAAATTACTCTAATTAATAATCCAATTGTATTCCATTAATTAATTGAATACAATTGGAATATAATTATTCATCCGATCTTGCTGAATTTAAAGAGTATTGAAATAAAAACCGATTTCGATGTCTATTTTTCATCCAAATCAAAAGATATTTATGCATATGGTGTAAAAATTACTAGAAAGACGGAAGAAATTTGCAGCTATGGAAGGACAATATATAATTAATACATTTTCATCGAGTACCCCTTTTATTTATATAGAATTTAAAAGAAAAAATTCTCACTTGCACTATGCAGTTCATAAAGCATGTCGATCCTAAATTTTGTAGACCTCGTAGACCTATTGTAGTCATGGGGCTGATGATACGACGTTTTCGGAGACGTCGTAAAGCAGCAACTTCCTGCGCATTCGGCAACCACGGCATAAAAGGAGCACTCATTCCCAAAGATCTGAAGACAATAAATAAATAATCAATATATCAACAAACAAAAAAATTAATGAAATAAATTTCTTGCATAATGAACGACGTACTTGGTTTCTTTGACCTTGTTGAGATTTGCTATTTCAGTCAATTCTCTATCGTATATGTAATCTTGGCATTGTGCGCAGTAGATGTTTCCGTGCGACAGATCAACGTATAGAAAATGTTTTTTGGATTTCGAATGGTCTTGAATGTGACCGGAGTAACATCCAAAGAATATACAGTGGAGACAGGAATGTAGACGCGGCCCAGGCATACTGCACGTGAAGCAGAGACATGATGTAGCCTAAAAATATTAGGTATGGTTAAGATGTGAATGAAATTCAAAGGTCATACTAGTACATAATCGATTTTTGATAAAATTATACATAGCATTTCCAAATATATGTAAGATTCGCTATAATCAATAATGTAAGATTTTAACATTGTTGCACAACGGGGCAGACAGAATTGCATAATGCACAAAATGAATTGCGATATAATATTACACAATCGTAGGATAAATTTTGTTACCATAAGACATGAATAATAATTAATCATATTTTTATAAAAATATTTAAATTGGTGTAATTAATTGCATAATGCATTCAATGCCGTTGAGATACAGCATATGTTTGCTAAAAAAACACAAAAATCATGGCGAATTTTACTACATAATTAATTAGAGCAATCCGATACATATTTTTTTACAATATGCGTAATTCGCTATTATGTTTATTTTACATAATTTATATAAATTAAAAATTTACGCGATATAGATAATGGTATTTATATATATAGCAATGTATAATGTGATGGAAAATATATTCAAAATAAAAATTATATATAATCATTTCATCGACTATAAATTTAGAACAAAGAAAAATATTTTACGTGTTTTTTTTTCTCAAATAAATATGAACATAATTTGTTATTGTTTATAGATGCTATATGTAGATAGTAATACATATAAATTAAAAACAAGTTAAAAAAATAAACAATAAGGAAATACGCAACAAACAAAGGAATAATAATTACGAATGATTGATTTTAAGTCAAAACATTGTCGGTGTAAAAATAAGGTTTAGAGATCAGCTGTGTTGATTGTACAGCAAATTGCTGAATGATAATAACAGCAGTGATGCGAAACAGCTGATTGGGCGGGGGGGGGCGCGGGATGCGGTACCTTGTAGCTGCGGGCCTCGTAGGAGGTGCAGGCCACGAAGAAGGCGTGCACCACCTTGTAGGGCTCGAGCCCCTTGGCGGCCTTGAAGTTGGACAGGTGCAGGCAGCCTCCGTCGTTCATGCCGCGGGCTGCTGAGCCGGGCTCCACTCGCGCTGCTTCGGTGCTCCTCACCACCGCTCCACCTGTCAACCGAGCATTGCTTCAAACGTCAACCCGCTACCACTACCACTACACTACCGTGCAAACTGCAAACCGAACGATTGATTATTCTTTCACACACCTGCTGAACGCATCGTACCAAAAATACATTTCATTGGCAATTAATTTTACTGCTCATCGAAAATATTGCATTAATAAATAAATCAATCGACAAAAATGAATATTTTAGATAAAATTTCAGTTATAATTCTAATTATTTTCAAAAATAATTTATTTATTTTTATGAAAGAGAAAATAATTAGAGTCGCCACTGAATCACAGCTAATGATAAAAAACATTTTTATAAAGCATAAAATAAATTCAATTATACATCTCCTATTTTACATATAAGATCCTTTATATATTCAACATATATACATTTTAAGCTTACAATACCTATATAATAAATAAAAAGTCAATTCACTAATAATTTTAACAAATATTTCATACAAAGAATAATTGAAATACTCACTCTTTACATGAAAAATATTATCATATAATATGATATATAATTTTAAATATATTTATAATACATTATAGCATTAATTTAAAACTACTTAGTTTATACAACCGTGTTTATAGCGCTTTATTATAAATTAAACGCTAATGAATTGTTATTTAATAGTCATGGTCATTATTTGAAGTACTTGGACTACGATTTAAAGAAGTAAGAAATGTCAAATAATAGTGACGTTTCCACGCCGAGTGCGATTGCCACGATGGCCGATGAAAATGTAGTTTCAAGCGATAAAGATGATGCAAAGGTAATTATTATTCATTTATATTGATAATACAATCAATTTTCTTTGTTAAATCATCTATATTTTTGCGTATTATCCATGTAATCGTTTTATCAATAGGAACGCCGACCGCTGAACGAAGTCGAATTTCAAGTGTCGCAGGTAATCGAACGACTCGAAGCTGGAGCCGGCACCGGCGACCGAAGCAATGAAGTATTCAGGAAACAGAGCGCCGGTTTTCTCGGACCTGAAGAGTCTACTCTGGACGAAATTATCAAGTCGATTGACGATTTGATATGCAAAAGTGAAACCGGCGACGATGGATTGTGGCCACTTCCGGCTCTTAATCCCGTAGCTAAAATTTCAATAATGTCGCATAGTATTGCCGCTTACGCCGGTAGCCTGGAGAGGAGCCAGCTTCAAGAATTGAGCGCTTGTATAAATGCCGATACTACGAGATGGCTGAGCCATTTATTTAGGTATTTTACTTTGTAATATAATTTAAACATTAAATGAAAACTTACCTTGGGTTATTATCTGTCGTAATATTCTTTTGCAACCGTAAAACAAATTATATTAGCTAATTATATTAGTAGGATAATATATATAGATAACTGCGACATGTTGTAAACATATATCACAATTTTAGGTTTATTGATTGCAACGCTTGTTATCATCATGATCAACTTGAGGGCCTCGTTAAACTCACCAGATTAATGTTACATTATAAGTATCCACGATACTTAGAAGATGGAGGTAAGAATTTTTCATGTTGTATAATTTAATTTGAGGTTTTTAATATAAAAGATTAATATTACACTTTCATTTTAAAATATTTAAGAGGTTAATTGCAAAGTATAAACTTTATAAAATTAATATTTTCAGGAGGTGCTTTAATGAATCAGTTGCCCTGTATATACAGTTCGGTAGCTAGTCCGTTGGGTGTTGTCCAACATTTATGTAGACAACTTGGACTACCATTGGCATGTATAAGACCTGTTCCTGTAAATACCGTATTCGGTTAGTTAAATCATTTGAATTTGTTATTCAGAATACTTATGATTTGACACAATGTATTATTTTTAAAGGATCTAACCAAACAATGGATGTATCTGCTATTCAACGAATGATTGCTGAAGATGTAGCAGCAAAACGAATACCCCTAATGATCTTAGCCGATGCGGGAACTACGATTGCCGGTCATTCCGATAATATTGCGAGGCTTCACGATTTATGCCGCCTTCATGATTGTTGGCTGCATTTGAGAGGTCACACACTCGCCGCATTGGCAATAACTCACGGCAATACTACAATTGTAATTATTTTTTTATCTATTCATAAAAATGAAAATGACGTATTCAGAAAAAATAAGTTATTTCTACGCATCGGTGTACAAAAGACTATTAATAACGTTTTTTTTGTTACAGCCACCACGAATTTCAGATTCTATAACATTGCCAATTGGCACATGGTTAGGAATTCCCGGACTTCCATCAGTCGTATCCTTATTTATATTTATTTCAATATATGATTTTTTTTTATTATTAATGCTAGAAATTTGCATTTTATGTAATGTGTTACATAAAATTTGCATATTATGCTTATAATTTGCATACGCATACACATTTTATGCGATTCGGAATATAATTTTTCTTTACAGACGCAATATCATACAATATGATTTCCTATAGTTATTTTACAGACTCTTTACAGGTTATTAGAATCAGGTGCTGGAGCCCCTGGGCGCGAAGTAGCACTACCATTGTTAGTTGGATTAACGTCCGATCATTCGGCTAGACGTTTGACAGTTTTGCCTCTCTGGGCAACTTTGAAAGCAGCCGGCCGAACTGCTCTGCTCTCAAAGCTCACGGCTGCTTTTCATAGCTGTGCATTAGTGTGGGCTGAAGTAGCAAAAATGCCATCCATTAGAATATTGGTAAGTAAATCAAATACATACATCATACGAAGTTTGATAAACCAATATGTGGAATTTTTATTTTATTTATCAAACCGATTAAATACTCTAATGTTACTAAAAGTAGTATTAATCAAAAAAACGATTTTCAGAGCAAACAACCGGGCGGAGATGGTGGGGCTTATTCACTTGCAGATCTTACAAGCAAACCATTAAACACCACAGTAAATATTTTAATTAATTCTTAAAAGAAAGTGTTTGATTGTAACGAGTAATTTTATTTCAGTTGATTTTTGACGTAGCTGTATCGTGCGTAGTTTTTCAATTTATTCCCCAAATTCCCAAAGGGTCGGATCTCGGAAGGGTGCCAGCATATTATGATCGACTTAACTCCTGGCTTGGACAAATATTACAAAGAGATACAGACCAGGTATACATATATATACATATAAGATAAATATACTGATAAACATGTAGAATTAATTCTAATGCAAATAAATGTGTATTTTTTTAGATCACAATAGAGATATGTGAATCTGAAACTTACGGTATTGTATTACGCTATTGTCCATTGGAAGTGCCCGACGATAAATGGCAACCGGACGATGAAACCACATTAACCGAAAAACTAGAAGCTTTCTCTCTCTGTTTAGAGCAACAACTCGATATACTAATCGCTACCGTTTCACTTAAAGAAACTTTCCTCAAACTCGTTGAAAATAGCACAACTCTAAGGCTCGTAGAAATGCCGGGATGGGCAGGTAATTAATTATAAAAAATCACAAAATATAATCAATTTTACGTTGCTCTAATTATTTTTTTTAATCAGGACTGGGAGGTGTTCGATATGTTCCTGAAGGATGGGAAGAACTACTTACGGATCAAGCAAAAGAAGAGTTAAACACATTGAATATGTCATTGGTTGAAAATTTACGTGCTACCGATGCTGCATTTTCTTTAGGAGAAGGTTCAGATGGATTAGTTTGTGTCAGGTTAGTAAATACACTAATATCAATTGTCAAATGGTTATTTAATAATTACCCTTTCCTAGGGGGGAAGTTAGATGGACTGACTTGGTTTGATTTGGTATAATTTTCCTCATTTTTAGCCAACGATGAATATTTGTCAGACTTTCTTCAAGTATTTCGAATGCTTTGTCTGGATCCTCGTGTGATCTCAGGAGTGCCTTGTCGTCTGTATAGGTGGCGATTAGGGTGTTTTCGGTGTTGGGTAAATCAGTGGTGTAAAGTAAATTCAGGGTTGCGCCAATTACGCTTCTCAGTGGTACTCCAGAGTTAATCGGATACAGTGCTGTATTTTCTCCATTTTGCTAGACGTGGAAATGTCTGTTTAAAATATATGATTTTAAGATTATATAAAAATTATGAGGAAGATTTTTCTAAATTTTGTGCAGTAGTCCTTCATGGTAGACTTGAAAACTTTTGACATAATTGATATTGAGCTTATTAGTCTGTAGGACGGTCCACTGATCCGAATAATATCCGAGCCTAAGTACAGCATTAAATATGTAGTTTATTTACTGTATGCACTTTACTGGAACTTCCTTTACCAGTTTTCTAGTAATTCTAGTCGTAAACTAGAGCCTTTTTTGGTTTAAGGCCATTTTTTATTATAATTCTCATCTGATTTAATTTTAAAACATATTTAGGGGCTCATCTGGTAAGGTCCTTAAAGAAACTGTAATATCTCTGGCTTATCTGCTGGGTTTGAAAATAATTAGATGATTATAATGTGATGCATTTATTATTGTTTTAATTCACAGATTTGGAATGGTCACGGCAGATACTGATGTTGAAGAATTATTGAATCTGGTTGTCTGCGTAGGTAAAGATTTCGAAGAAAATTCGAAAGTACTGGAATCAATGACTGAAATAGTTAAGAAAGGTAATAAACCTTTTTAAAATTTTGATTATATAACATAGCATTGTTAGTAATTAAAAAAATGGCTTATTACAGGTATCGAGGCCGCAACCATCGATTTGCAGCGCGAAACGTCTGAAAGACTATGGCAAGAAGGATTATTGCGCCATGTTCCGGTGTTTGGCCGCGTTGTAGATTGGTGGAGTCCACCTCCGCCAGCTGGAGTTCGAGGACGCACTCTTAATCTACGACAGGGCACGTTAGAATCGACTGAAAATACTTACAAGTAATTTGTTACATAATTTATTATGTCTACCGTGTCTAGCTATTAAATTAATTATTTTAATTTCAGATACCATATGCAAATACCGAGTGGTACAATTCCCCATGGAGTATCGAAAGCTCCTCCACCGGCGATGGTGCAAACGCCGGTCGGAGAAGGTGTAAAATTTCCCGAGAGCTTAAATTCTTCTCATTCTAGAAATTCTAGTCATAGTTCGACGACCACCATTCCTGTATTAGGACCATCGGTATCTCAAAATTCCACCGAAAATACTGAATCTACTATTGAAAACAATAAATCCTAAGTGCATTTATTCTTTATAATGTTTATTGATATGTACAAAACTAGCTTAAAATAATGCACATTTAAAGTTTCTAGTGATTAGTACTAAGAATATATGTAGTAATTGTTAGTAATCATTCTGGTTTTATTTGTGATTTGTGATCGTATGTAATAACGTGATTAAAATAACATCTCACAATGCGAAGGAAAGGCTCGGCTACATTTTAATTTTCAAAATGAATACTGATTGTTTTGTATAATATATGATAGTGACTCAGAGTTAATTTAGACTCCAAGAAATAAATGTATTGCTAACGTACTGTATATTATTCAAATATTGAATGATACAAGAATGATTAGCCGTGTCTATCCTGAATCATTTATGTATTTATATTGAAAAAGTTTATATTTGTTATGTAGTTGATTTCTATATACTTCAAAAATGTATTTATTTACGTATTACTAAATTAATTTTGTTCATATAGCATAAATATCAATTTCTAGAAAAATATTTACATAAATATAATTTTTATATTAAGAATTTCTAAATCGATAGCTTGTTTTGTCTTGCCATAAGATCCAATGTTAATATTAACATGAATACCATGTTATTTCATAGTTTCAAATTATCATAATAGACTTCATTTTTAATATTAACGTTTTATCAAATCTGTATTAGTACCGTAAATTAAAAAAAAAGCATTTCAATGCATCAGAAATTTTAATAAAACTGAGTATTATAAGTTTAGAATTTTTATAAGTTGATAATAAGCATAGCAATAATTTATTATTTATTAATATTTAGGCATATCCCACAGCATGGGCAATGTGCAAAATTGTTTAAATTTGCGCATGTGCTGTTAATTATATTTTTATATATTTACATAAGTGTATATGAAAGTATGTACTTAAATATACATATGAACATTTTTGTTTAATTATATAAATTACCAAAATTTCAAGCATCTCGATGATAAAAATAGCTTAAAAATGTTAAATTTATTAAACATACATATTTTGTATGTTTCCATGCATTTTTTTGCACAATTAATATATTTTAAATGAAATCTTGAGTGTTTTAGTTAAGTGTTTGAATTTTTAAGATATTAGATTTAATGTTCTTACGGCTGACCACTTACGATTTGATTCTTAAATTGTATATAGATGATGTTTTGATACATAATTTATGTATTTATTCTAAATTACAAAAAAAATATTCCGAAAATGCCTTATAATCTAGTATTAATTGATTAAGAAGATTAAATTAATTGTTCATTTCAACAGATTAATTATTATTTATATCTATTATTTACATGTAATATAAAAAAAAATTCCATTACTGCGTAAAATAATATTGTTTTATTGCTTTTAAATCGAGATAATTCATTACATATTTAGCTGCTATTCAATGTAATATATTGTCATAAATAAATATATTATACATAAATCATTTGTTTTAATTGTTTAATCAAATTATATCTTATACTCAATAGCTATAACATATATATCACAACCCGACAGACAGAAGCCTAGAAAATGTAAGTACTATAAAAAAGGCCAAAAGTTCTATGTCTATAGTAGTACGGTGCAAGCAATATACAGTGGAACCTCTCAAAACGAGCACCTCCCATAACGAGTAATTCGCATAACGAGCAAAAAAAAAAGTGAAAAAATTGCTCCCTTTAATCTGAGTTTTACATTTCGTGATAACGAAAGGACGCGAGAAAGGGGAAGTCACAACGATGACGACTTGTGTGTATTGGATCGTATTTCACAGCAAGAAGTTATGAAGGAGAGTTTTGGAGGAAGAGGGCGAAAGTAGAGAAACAATCTTCTGACGCGAGAATAAGAGAAATGCTGAAAAGCATGGGAAACTGTTTCATCGCATTACTGAGGCATCCTAATAAGGAGGTGGCTATGCGTGCTACAAACATATTCAATGATAACGCTGTGTCACATTTTCACCAAATTTTAAAGAGTCGGCTAAAACAAATGTCTCTAGACAGCTTTCTAGTAAAAAATAATTAATTATTTGTCATAAATTTATAAATAATAAGCTAGTTTCGATTTTTAAAAATGTTTTTATCCAGGTTGTTACGATCTTTAACAATTTATAAGCATGTAAAATTTTATTTGAATAAACTTTAAAAAAAAATTTCGCATGGAACGCATTATCGTGTTTTATATTGATTTATAACGGAAAATTAGTTTCGCATAACGAGTGTTTCACACAACGAGCAAGATTCTGGAACGAATTATGCTCGTTATGAGAGGTTCCACTGTATTAGCAAAAATACCTGTTTTTAATCTAACCCCCCCAATGAGAGGTCTAGTTTTTCTCGAATAACTCCTTTAATATAAATCCTAGATGTCACAAACTTTTAGTATGTATTTGTCTAAAAAAAGTCTAAAGAACAAATGTTATAAATATTTATTAAACTTTATTGACCGCAACTGCGAAAAAAAATAAAAATAACAATATTCGCTTTTGTAGCCACAGGCGCGATGTTTTTTCTCGCTCGCATCCGATACGATGTGCCAAGTGCGAGTGAAACGTATACTGGTGACACGTGTCGTGAAAATTTAGCGGCGGGTGTCATCCCCGGGTAATCCAGATTATGTAGTATGTAATAGATAACTATTTCTATTATTAGAATAATAATAGTTATTAATGAAGAATTCTTCAATATCTTGACTTGAAATGCTTTTCATACAAATTCTACACTTTATGATGAATCATGGTTAATCTATTTTTCTTTTTTTAGTGGAAACCGTCCTATACGATTTCTGGCGTTTGAAATCAAAGTGCTGCGAGGCTATAGAGCTGTTATTTAATTTTTATTGGTTTCTCTAGCAGAATTATTATAATTTCAAACATGTTTTCAGATATCCAGCTTTATTTTTTAACAGTGTAAAATTTTGACTGCCAAAAATCAGCAGATGCTTGACATGTTTCATTTAAGTGCTACCTTGTAATGCTTGATTTATTTTATGAGCTTAGAAGTGCAATTATATTAATTTGTCGAGGTGTGATCATGGGAGATATGCTCGGAGGTAGTATTCTTTGGAGCGCACTAGTTGTTTTTAAAAGGAGGTTGATTGCCGCGCCGTTCGGTTGGCGACCTGAGCGCGGAGCGGAGCGGGGCAGGCGTGCCAACGGCGGCTTGTAGGCGGAGGCGGCTGTGTCGCCATGGTGGCCACCCGGCACACCAGCGCCCCGCGCGCCGCGCCACCGCCCTCCACGCAGCTGCTGGACCTTCCCAGCGAGCTGCTGCACCACGTCTGCCGTTACCTCAAGTACAAGAAGGTGGCCCACCTGAGGATCGTAAGTATCCAGCGCTCCTGATCGTCCTTCTTGGCCCTCCACCGTACGTATCCCCACTACTATGTTGGCTTCGATTTTTTTTTCAATTATTTCTACACCGCATCAAGCATATAATGGAGTGGTGTACTGTGATATGTCATTTTAATGATTTCCTAATATATATGTGAATTATGATAAAATACGTACGAACTCCGATAATATTTATATTAGCAATTTTTTTTTAAATATCACACTTCATAATTTGTGCTAACAAATTATTATTTGAACTAAAATATTATTTCCATTTATACTTGATGTAGATAACTCGTCGAATGAGACTTGCTGATAACATTTTTCTCAAACGTTCTTTATGTAGCAGTGTGACATTACTATAAAAAAAACCTGAAAATCATATTTTATCAAATAAAATTGAATCAAAAATGCGGAAACAAAGACAGTATCATGGCCGTGATATTGTTTTATCACTGACTTCAAGGTATTGATTCATACATCCCATTTTATCTCAAATTTTTTTAAACTAATCGAATATATTTTTAAATGCGTATATATAAATATTTAATAGATTTCTCTGAATTGATGCATAAACTCTATATTTATTATGGCTTGCTCGATATAACTGAAACATTTCTCACGCATGAAACCCTATATATGAACTATTTGTTCTGCATATGTAATTTTCTGGAAAAAAAATAATATGCCGTGTTCTGTTCAACATGTCTGTGATAATTTCAATCCCAATATTACATAATGTTTATTGACATAGTTGAGAATATTTATTTATTTTTTCATGAATAGAGGGTTTATATTTTTTGTACACTATCCTCTTGGATAATTCGTACGATCTCCCTGATGTTAAATTCTCTACAACGTTAGATCCGCGTGATTACTGTTGATCACAATCACCTATCGTGTTCACACTCGATCATATTCGAAATAAAACCGGGTCTGAAGTGGTTACTTATATCAACTGATGTCTTTATCTTTTATTTATCATATAATAAAATATTATATTTTATTAATCAAACGTGCACTTTTTGCATATTTTTATTATGATAACTCGACGCAAACAACTAAATCATTTTTTAATAATGGAAACGGTTTGTGTAATTAAAGTAATGTGCTCGGATAGATTATATTATATATGTGATATTACGTCATATCAGTAGATAGATATCAATTTAATAGGCTTATTTGTGAAATTCTAGATGATGTTATTCAATTTATCGTTAATAAAAATCGGAGGAATTATTTGCCAATATATCCGTGTCATCATTCTTTGTTATAGCATCGGATTAAATTATATATATATATTTATATTACACATTCCAGACTGTTCCGACACCATTTTGAATTAAAAATGGTTGTAACCTTCACATTTTAAAATCAGTATGAATTATTTCTTCGATAATAAGTATGTAAAAATGACATTTTATGCAATTAGATTAAAGTAAATTATTAACCACATCCCAATTATGCTGTAGTAAGCTTATTAACAATTAGTCACTGTATTCAGTTTGAGTGTGATATATATGTTTTCACAATATGGTGTTGGTTTTAATTTAATTTTTATAAATATAAAGATTCCATTAATAAAAGCTATTTTATATATTTTTTTTGGCATTATACAGACACTTATCTTGTTGAAAAAAATCAGCATCATTGTAACCTCATGACTGAAAATCAATTTAGAGGTTAAGAGCTCATGCCATGCCTTTACAGCATGAGTCTGAAGCATTACATCAAGATTAAAATCATATTAAAGATTATATAAGATTTTCTTTATAATCCTAGATTTTTTTATAATACAGTAGAACCTTGATTCATAAAAAAAAACTATGAATGCAGGAGTTCACAAATAAATATTAAAAAAAATGAATATGTAAAGGGCTGACCTTATCCAATGCCATTCTCCATCTCATCGGATCTGCTGCCATGGCTCTTGATCTTACGGTCAGTCCCAACGTTTCAGCGTCTTGCTGTATACAGTCCAGCCACGTCAGCCTTGGTCTTTCTTTTCTCCGGTGACAAAAAGGCTCGTTAACCATAAGCCTTTTCGTGGACTGACTGTCCCGCATTCTTGGCTCATTGCTTCGGACATGCCATTCTCTGTTGTCGAGTATGGCTCGAGTAATATTCGTCTCGGAATTGTGGTTGCTTTGTCAGGGTCCAACATTCAGACCCATATGTTTAGAGATGCATTATGAGGGTCGTATAGAGCTCGACTTTGGTCTTTCTTGGTAGGAATCTTGACAGTAGATGCAGTTGTTGTCCAAAGCAGCACTGGTTTACCAGCATGGTTCTTCGTCGGACTTCCAAATTGGTTTAATTATCTTTTGTTATTAGTGAGTTGAGATATGTGAATTCCTAGAAGGCTACAAAGCCGTACTCATCAATTCTCTGGGGTTCAAGGATTCGCCTTTGGCATATAGTTATGTATTTTGTTCTGGTCTCTTCAGTCCCATTTATTTTTTTTAAAAATGGATTATTCTATGAATAAAAATAATTATTCATGATGTGCTCAATAATTTGGATTTTTGAACTAATCAATATGACACGTAAATGACAAGCACACTCGGCGATGTCTTGCCGCAGACTGAGGCCTCGCCGCATGGTTCAATAGCACATGGCACATCATACTGGATGCGATCTAGAAAAAACATCGCCGCCCGTTGCAACAAAAGTAAATATTGTTGTTTTTATTTTTATTCGCAATTGCCGACACTAAAGGTCAATGATTATGATTTTACTATTTATTTATTATTTGACTAATATTTTATATCATTGAATTTTTTTTACTCGTCCTAATTTCTGTCTTCTGGTTAGTTTTAAATTTTGTTTTACTGTTTACCGTGTAACCCTAAATTTTTGTCTAACATATTTAATTGCCAAGTTCAGCCCTGGGGCAGCTCCTTGTACCTTTGATAGGCGTTGGTGTTGGATGTTTCTACACCCGAGTCTCTTATCACTCCTTCACTTAAACTGTGGTCTGTCATGCATTACAACCTTATAAAAGGTAAAATAATAAATATTTATCCTCTTCAGTGCCGCGAAATCATGAAAACACAATTTATTGTCATAAAAACACATTTCACTTTTACTAAAAATATAGTCAGTATGCGAATAGTTTGTAAGTTATATTTTAACCTTGGGGTGTTCGCATTTTGTCCTTACGCAGAGGCGACCGGTGGCCTTAGTACTGAAGCAGTTAACACCGCTCTTATTAGTTACGTTAAGATTGCAAAAAAGATTAACCGATCCGTCACGGAGGCTCAAAAACAACCGTTTCGTCCGAACGGGCTCTAATTATAATGGAAAATAGACTCTAAGCATTTCATGTCAAGATATTGATGAAATCTTCATCAATATTTTGACACACACTCGGCGATATCCTGCCGCAGACCGAGCACACGCCGACAACTGACAGCCGAGTTTTTGGAATGCGAGCAGGAATAAACGTGCCTCGCGCCCGAGGCAACAGAAGCGATTATTGTTGTTTTTATATTTAATTGCGGACAATATAGGTTGATTATTTATAATATTTATTCTTTACACTTTTTAGACAAATACTAAAAATTTGTGACGATTTATATTAAAAGAGTTATTCAAGAAAAATCAAAACATTGGGGTTCTAAATTAACCCCATCGGCACGGCTAGGTTAATAATACAGGATAACGACAAATATACTTATTTTTTAAAGTAATTGCCGTGATGTTTTAAATTTTTGATGAAATCGTATTAATGCCGTATTTTATTTGGATCTAATTTAAGAAAAACTATTTCTTTAAAGTATACCACATTATGTATACAGTACAAGGCGTACTGTTTAAATTTGTATTTATGTTAATTTTATGTATTTATCTGTTTTTTAGGTATGCAGGCAATTAAATAATGTCTGCGGAGCTTATTTAAATTCGTCGTTTCAAAGGCTAGTATCGCAAACTCTGAACGAGTTTCAATCTATTAAATCTAAAATGCCGCGCAGGGAATCCGCCAGACGGAGCCATTCGCTCGCTTGCGAGTTTGACGTTATAGAAACTGTACACATGAGATTATCTCTTCTGCAGATGACCTTTGGAAAACACATTGAAAGGAAATACTGTTGTTTCTTTCCGGGAGAGGTATGTTTTGTTATATTTATTCTATTGATTTTTGTTTGTGATTGTGTGTATTTATTTTTTTACTGTTTTTTCAGATACTAGATGAAGTCGATAGTATATTAGATTATCTGAAAGTTACCACAAAATTAGCTCGGCCCTTCAAATTAACCGATGAACTCTTTGATCTTAGTACTATGGCAATGGAGTTCTTCAAAGAGCACATGGAGCCAAATTTGCCGGAAATCACTTATTTTGGTACTGAATTCTTTGATTTGACAGGAACTTTTTCTCGTAAGTTCATAATGGCTTTTATTTTTGTTAACGCATAATTGAATCTTGATTTTTTTTTTGCTAACCACTACATGAGTTGTTTTGTCGGACAATGAATGTGTATAGTCATCGTCATAAAAAGGATCGGACCCTCCATACTTTTTTTTTTAGTTTGGTCCATTTTTTATCCATGTTTTAGCAAGTGTTGGCTTTGTTAACAAAGAATTTCTGGTGTTTCTTTGTTTAATCGTTCCTTCACTTTCATTTCAAGTAATTTACGTATCAGGTCTTTATTAATTGTTTAGGTATTTTTAATATCTGCCGCAGCTGTTAAAGGTATCACCGAATCATCAATTTAACATTGAGCAGAGGGTTGCCAGTGCATTAAAAACTAATTCCCCTACGTACAAATTCTTGAGAACACCGAAAATCTAACCGTTGTCACAAAACCAACATATGGGCTTGAATATGGACTCGTGTTTTGCAAAAAATTTGCGCGCCTTGGGCCTCCGAAATGCAGGGGGCCTCAAAGTTCAGCTCCAAATGAAAAAAAATATTTGAATTTATTTTATAATAAAAAAAATGAATAATCTGATAAATGAATAGCCGCAGATCGTCGTGTTCAAAGCGAAAGATTTAGGAATAATACCAATACTCTCTCACGGACATGTGTCCTTTTTGTCTGTGAATAATAACTCGTATCTTCAACAGATGTTACTTGATACATATTGAATTGTGCTCCTTATTCCCTGCACAAGTTTTGGAACCCGATGCAAGACATCGGGGCCCTCACCATTTAGGGGCGCCTCATTTATGAGCATTCAGAAATCATCCAAAGTCCCAGAATTTTTCTAGAAAAATGTTGAGAATGTTTGGATAAACTAATGAAAAAGAAGACAACAAAGAAGCAATACAAAAGAATTTTCTTTTTCTTTTTTGTCATGTGAAAATAAATATGCTTCTAAAGCATTTAAATCAGGGAGGCACAAACCGTTGGAGTTATGGTCGCTTGCGAGCTATTGGCAAAATCTGACAAAACTAATCAACCATATTGTAAATTTTATAGTTTTTTTTTAGTGAATTTCAAAATTTTCTTGGGAAACCTCAAAATTAAATTGTGCTTGAGGCTTATCGAGTGCTAAATCCGCCACTGCCAACTTAATTTTAAATTTCGTTTAGCAATATTCGTAATAACCGTGGTAGCAGCCCCCCTACCTCCCCCTCTAACAGGACCTTGGTATCACCATATCGACTTATACGCCATATTACTGGTTAACTCTATATTTTTTTCTACTTACCATATTCACGCAATGGCGATAATTCTTGAAACAAATAACCGCTAAGTACAGAGCAATGAATATTTATATTATTTTTCCATGTCACTTTTCTCCATATCATCACACTAATTATTTAAATATTTTTTTAATCTCACACAGAAAACTCGTAATTTCTTATTAATGTAGATATCTACTCGCTATAACACTAAAATCAATGTTTTATTTAATATTGTTAATAATATTCATTTCTATATGGCTAGCTGCTTGAATTTTTTTTAACCTCAAATAAGTGTAAAAAGCATTGATGACTTTATTAACGTCTTTTCGGCTTTTTGCTCCCAACAGCTAATGACACCGATTAGTGCTACATGCTGGAAATAATTCTCAGCTATGTAAATCATTATATTGATCTCAAAATTACAGCTATATGTTTAAAGATAATATTCACTACTAAAAATTAGATTAAATGTAAAATAAGAACATATTTGTATTTTACATAAATACTATAATAATGTCATTTTTTGTTCATAAACTTCAGCTTCTACTTGTTAAACCATAAATTAATAACATTAGGACCATTTTTATGACCTCGAGTGACAGCTATATTATGCTGGTTAGGTATACTAAGCATTTATGATCTTCAAACATTGTTAAAGAGTTTATATTTACATGAGTGAAACTGAAGGTCCTGACTATTCATTAAAAAATTCAAAATAATGTATTAAAAATGTCTTAAACATAAAGCTTCGAAAATTTTGGCGGTAGATTAATTGTCGAGAAGTGAAGGAATGGTTCCGAGAAGATCTTTTTTGCAATGGCTATTATTCATTTTTTTATTTTAACTTCTTGAAAATTTTTCCAGCAGCATATGATATATTTATCAATTCCGATTATTAACATATCTGTATATATTTTTAGCGGGCGATGGCAATAAGTCGTATCTCTGTATGGATTCGCCTCCGCCGTCTGGATCAAACGAAACGGGTGGCGGAACCGCAGATGCCGGCGGAGCGTTGATGCTCTATGAAGAAGAGTATTTGCCGCCGTCGCCTCCTCCTCCCCAAAGCAACATGGTGTTGCGCAAAAGGATACATCGCATCAAACAGGGAATGAAACGGTAACAATAATATCCATTAAAATCAAATCTCGCTAAATATACGTATATGTTTCTCATGTAATGCTCTCATCGTCGTTAGGTATAACAATCAATTGACGGCATTGCGTAGCGAGTTGCGAAGCAGCAAACGGAAAGCGGCCTGGCAACAGAAACAGATAGCCGAACACCAACGGCTTCTGGCAGATCAACAAAAGCAAACGTTGGATTATGCGAGTCGTCTCGATGAGCATGACAAAAAAAATGAAGAGACGTCGAGAAAGTTTCAAACACTGTTGCAGGAGCTGAATAAATGTCGCACCGAATTACAGTATTGGCGCTCTAAGTCTCCAGCCGCGACTCCGACCACTGTATGCTCCGAATGCGGCGATCCTATGGTGCCAAATCTGATGCAACAGTTCACTCTGGATCAGGTATAATTGTCTATTGTCAATTGTCAATTTTATATTTAGCTATATATATATTTATTGTTCGTTTTGTTTATAGTATTTAGTCGATGCGGATCTGGTCGACGGATTTCGGAGACCGTCGACATTGGACCCGTCGAGACCGCCGTCCCCGCAGGCCGCAGCGTCGTCCGTTTCCTTACCTATAATGCCTTCTGTGGCCGTCGAGGTCAATCAAGTCTTAGAGAGTCCGATGTCGCCCAAACCGACGTCGTCCACCAAGACGCCCGGATCTCCGAAAGCCCGCAGACTCACAAACACCGAAAACGTCTCCAATTCGTCGGACGAGGGCAGTTCGAAACGGACCCAGACGGAAACAAACTCTCCCCAGGAGCATAAAAAGAGACGAGTCCAGCGTTCAGTTAAACCGCGCAAACAGTGAGACCGCTATCTACGGGATAGAATCTCAACACAGTGAATGTTATAACCACTATGATGCCGTTATTAAATTCTACTGTATATGTAAGGTCCAAAGGAATTTTGCTAAGTTTTCACGGAGATTGCCCATATGCTTCGGTTTGATATAGGAAATACATGAACTTAATATTTTTAGATACTTATCACATATTTTCTGTAAATAATCAAGCCTGCTGTATTTCTGAATGAATGCTGAATTATTCAAATAGATACGAATAATTGTAAGACTTTGGGATCATCAATTTAATTAGAACGTCTGTTATAATCTATATTTTATATTATTGCACATGATTTGAATGATTGTGTACGCCTCAGATTACACGGATTCAGATGCCAATTATGAATGTATATATATATATATTTTTTATTATAATTAATCTTATTTTTTAGGAGTAAAACTTAACACAAAACAGATTTTTCACATAATCTTGTCGAATTAACGGGATATCCGATGACGTAATTATATTTGTCCGATGTTTTAACTCCATTAAAAATTATTTGTTTGTTTTATAAATAATTGAAAGGATTAATCATAAGGGAAAGGGTCCATGGAAAATTAATTAAGAACTCAAATTCATTTATTTTTTTCGTTTTGAAAATATATAATTAATAAACGAGTCGGCGTTGAATTTTTTTCTTCTTTTTTTTTTTATCAAAATATTTTTATATTTGAATGATTAAAAATTAAGTCATGCAGTTTTAATGTTCAAATTTATATTTAAAGAAAAATTGCTCAATATTTGTGTTTTGAGATTACTGGATATATATCGAATATATTGATATGCATTATGTTACGCAACGTGTGCAATGTTTGGTCGCTGGAATTTGCCGTAATTCGGCGTCGTAATAACGTCCGACATTAATAATCGGCATCTTCTGTACCTAAATTTTTATCGTATATATTTTTATAATGTGTTGAGAAAGAGATAATAGAGAAAAAAAAATTAATAAAAATTTAAACACGTAGTTTCAACTATTCCACGTAAATTATATATATATATTTTTTTTAATAACGACTGTACCGTCAGTTTTGTAAATATCCATTGCTGGGATGTATTAGGGGGACCGAAAAGTAATCAAAATTTTTTTGCAGGCTAATTTTATTAAAAAATCGCAGTTCGATTCCCTTTCTAAAAAAGTCGCCTGATTTTTCATTGAAGAACTTATTTTTCCTGTTTTATTTTTACAGCGTGAGGCGTTATCATGTTATTTGTTATTGATCAAAATATATCGTTTTTTCATGAGCTCTTGTTTCGTTTGCTCGAGTTGTTCACAATACATTGTCATATCAAGGAATTCACAGTGTATAATTCCAGAAAAATCCCACCACACACAAACAAGGATCTTCTTTATTG